>DWKA01001023.1:0-13653 GCA_018249155.1 Panoquina ocola ocola
AAGTTCAATACTATCTGACGTGACTGACGTCAGTGACTCACGTCAGATAGTATAGAACTTGCCGTATCTGCGCCGTATCGTCACCACGTCTTATTCTGTTTGCGTTGGGCCTTACATCGATGTTAAACGCGTCGGTTTCTTAAAATGAAAAGTCTTGCCTCGATTGCTATGTGTAGTGGGACTTAGGGCAAAGGTGTTGATGAAAATGTGCTCAACTAATGGTTGTAACTAGGAATATATCCAGACGTCTATAGTTTACGATATTTTCCCTCAATCCTAGACGAAGAATATGTATGTTTGAAGAAAAATCTGGAAAGTAATAATGTTCTATTTCGGTTGCTTTTGCATGAGGAATTAAAAAATATATCCAGTTAGTAAATGCGAAAGCAATCGCGTGGTGCTAAGGGACAAATTATTTTTAATTTAAATAACACACAAATATATTTACATACTGATCCATATTCTGTATTTTGATATTTTAATCAATATACGTACCTTAACATTTTTAATGCTGTTTTTTTTATTTACTTCTCGTCCATTTTCATCTTTATAACGTCCTTGGTGTTCACATAGTTTCCGCGAGACCATTTTATGATAAATTGATTACAAAATAATTCATTTTGTAAATCTCCACGAAGGAATTTCCAGAAATGATTAGATATAATAAATGTTTTATTGTATATTATGTATAACATGGTAGGCGCATGTGCAACTCGATTCTTGTTACACGCCTGCAACCTCCATAAAGCTGTACGAGATAATTTACTCGTAAGTCAATAATTGGTTAAAAAATACAGGATGAGCAATTATTATTTGACTTGCAAAAACTCTCAATTCAAGTTCTCAAGTTCTTGCTTACGCATAAGATCCTGAATATAAACTTGAATATTAGTTGAATACTTAACATTTCTTATTTAAGGGTGGGTTTAGTAAAAATAAAATTATACTCTGATAGTAAAGAAATTTATTTCAACGTTTCAAATGAGGACTTTATAAAAGAAAAGTTAAAAGTTGACCAGTATGCGGTAAACCGATGACGTTAAAATCAATAAATTCGATGATTCCTTTAATTACATCGACCTTACCTACAAATATTATCACATCAAAAATTAAAATCAATCTAATTGTGAGTCGTAATGCATGTATAGTTTGAAATGAAGCAATTTACAATTACGTTTATCAAAAACCCGTCACATAAGTTCATCTAAAACAGTGCGACATAATAACGAAGCTTAACGTTTAGGACAAAAACGTTGACAAAATGCACTTGTATATATAAATATTCAAAGAGAAAAGTTCACCTATTTAACAGTGAATTCGATGAAAAATATCCACCCGGTAATAGTCAACAGCGTTACACTGAAAGCTAAAACGACGTCGACCTATATACTCGTATATCTTACAAACATCGTCAAGCTTTAGTAAAAATAAAAGTCTATCTTCTAAGAGTTTTATTTCTCCGACTATATTTACAATGACATGTACGTTAGAGAAACTTTTAACCGCTCTTTTGGTAATTTACACAACAACTGAGGTCTTAAGTGTCTTAAAGATGAAATTCTATCTAACGGTTACTAAGTCAACCATTTGGTTTCGTCTACCTACGATATGAGTAAAGTGACAGGTCCCATTCGTCAGTATTTGGCATATTTTCTCACACGCTAGCAAATTTTGGCATCCTACTCTACAACTCTTCAATCCGTGTAACAAACACTATTCGTTTCGCTATTTAAATTCAAATTGAGTTCTATAAAAATTGTCACTTGTTCACCACTGTTTACAGTTAATGATTTTAGACACACTTCACTATTTGAATTCACTATTTCTAAAATGATCACTACGTCGTGAACACTATTGTCTGTTTAGAAGTCTTTAACGCTTTTTTTAGTCAATATTTTATATTTGGCTGATAGAACCGCAAGACTGGCGTCTTCTGGTCACTTGTTTCCAGAACCGTTTCTCGAAATGTTTCTCCTGTAAGAATATTACATGAATATGAACTTACGGAGAATTAGAATGTCAACTAATGTGCTTTGATGCGATAAAAATTTAAAGTGACTAAAAATTGTTCAGTAAAATATGTTTCGAGCTAAATTTAAAAATAAATGGAGGTGTAGTGCCTATTCTAGTCTTCTATGTAAATACAGTGGTAAACTATTGTGAAGAAGAAGTAACAAATCTTATACCTAGAAAGCAAATAAGAACTGAACTAAAATAATAGGTCATATTTTAATAAAATTCACAGAAATGTAAACCATTCAGCGATATTAAAGCCAAACGGGATGGCTTGAAAGTTGAGGAAGGGAAGCTAAGCAGCGGGGCGAGTAATGAAAAGCGCAATGGGTTTTTAGTAAAAATATATTTCCCAGAACATTCGTTCCAATCGAAATGGACAGATTAGATCAATAAAACAAAATCTTGCGTTAAAAGTAGCTGGATTTAAAGTAGAAAATCGTTTTTGAACAATTGACGTGAAATTTAGCGCCGAACATTTACAATCAATTCAGTACACATGTAATAAAGCCAATTCAATAATTTAGACAAACACGTAATATATTTTTGCTAAAAAGTCATACAATTAGGATAACAATAACGAGTACGTTTTAAAAAGTTTCAAATATTCGAAAGGCAATTTTATTGGCCAGCTTCATATTGACTAAACACTCCTAAAGTTTCACTACTGTTGCGCACCTCGGACTATACTTTTAATGCCTTAGCAATAGTAAAACGCCTTATGGTACAAATATTATTGTAAACATTACCATCAATTTTATTAAAACCATTACCTTCTTAAAGTCATACTTCTAATTACAAAACGCTAATCGGTCTACGTTGGGTCACTTTGCCTATTTCTCTAAAGTTGAACCCACACCTTACATCATACTGAGTGCTTACTAACTTATCTATTTACTTACCTATATCTACTCCTTCAGTACATTTATAACAACGAAGTCGTATATTGATTACTACATTTTACTCGTATCACATTATTAGTAAAAGGAGCAAAATTTTAAAAATTGTACCGTTTGAATTGTATATAAATTCTGGACAGTTCGTTTGTTAATTTCAGTTAAAACACACACTGACCAATCGTGAAAACACACACACCTAATAATGAAGAATTATTTGATCTGTTAAATAACGTAAGGGAGAGAATTTCCAATATTTTTATGTAAAAGTTAAAAGAAGCAATGATTCATGCGAATCTGAAAGAAACACATCTAGAGAAATTGAAAGATGTTTGGTAATAGAAAGGAAATATTAGAAATATATGAATGAGCTAATTATTGAATCTGAGCTCATCAGAAGTCGCCGCACAACTCGTCATTCAATTAACTGGAAGCAGCGGGAGTCGGTGAGGTGTCGATTGGGGAAACATCCAGCAATGGACCTCCAAAGCTGATGGATGGGCACAAGAGGGAGCCATCCATAAATTACGTCACGCGAATTTCATGTTTTTTCATCCCTCCCTGTCCTTGTCACATTAATTTGTAAACCTCTTCCCCAGTAAGACCTATTTTGCGATTCGACAACTAGTAATTCTAAAAGTAAAAGCTGTTCCAAAACTTATTTTATAACTCATTAATAGCCAGTTCAAATTTCGTGTTCCAACACTTAATCATAATGAAACGTGACGTCACACAGAGCCTTTGACACTTCTTACAACACTACGTCACAATTCATCAATCCCATCCCTCCGTTCAAACATTTGACGTAATTTATGGATAACCCCGAAGCCAGTGCATCACACATAGCCATTGACAAAGCAAATCTTGTAATAGCCGGGGTTGCTCACGCTGGCGCGGCGCGGGGAGAAGGGCCGGCTCGACACCATGAAGGGCTCGCGGCGGGGGCTATCGGATGACGCCCGACGACGAAGGAACCCCATTCTGCAAGGTTACTGCTGTTAAACTTAGAAGGACAAAGAAGATGGAAAATAATGAAGTTCATGATGAAGTGTTTGATGAAGTGAATGATGAGGGAACGAATAAGGTGAATGTAAGAATGTTTTGTTAAACTTTAAACAAAGAAGATATAAATAAGGAAGTGCATGATGAAGAGAATGATGAGTGAACGAAGGAAATGAATGTCAGAATGATTAAACGTAATTATGATAAGGAAGGTGTGTAAGAAATCCCATTCTGAAAGTTTACTTTTGTTAGACTTGGAAGGAGAATGGAGATGGAAAATAATGAAATGCATGATGATTAGAACGATGAGCAAAACAAGGAAGTCAATGTTATAATGGTATATGATAAAGAAGATATTACAGTGTTAGTGATGTTTCTAATATTTTAGACAATGGCTTCAGAAAAATTTATATTAAGCCTAGTTGTTATTTATAAATTAAGTGATTTTCAAGGTAAAATATGGAAGATTTATTCTTATATTATAACGCAAATTCGTAATAAGCTAAAGAATACATAATTTGACCTTACAGAAAGTATCTTTAAAGGATTGAAAACTTTTATGTGCAAAATAATAAATAAATGTTATTATTGTGGCTAAACATGACGCTAATGATACTACATAATGATATGATAGGTATTAACAAGATGAGGTAACGCGAAGATGAAGATGATGATGACGAAGATGACCATGATGATGAGTGTGATGATGATGTCCGTGGCAAGGCTCCGGCCGTGACGCAACTTACATCTTCCCGTTCTGGCATTGAGAGCGCGTCCGCGAACGCATCGTCTGAGCTTCCGCTCGTGCCAGTTGCTCCATCTCCATAAGTTTCGTCTCGCTTTCTGGAACTGTTTCCAGAATATTGTAAAGAAGGTAGACAACATGTGACTAATTTCATTATTAGCAACAATTATGATAATATTCATAGCAAGTCAAGAAATGTATTGTTTATTTTGAAACGTAGATCTTTAAAAAGGTAAAAAATAAGTGAGTCACTTACCCTTCCAAGCATATACAGAACTGCGCGAAGTAGTATGCGGGGCGGTGCGGCGCGGGTTGACGCGGCACAGCGTCACCGCGTCGGCGCTGGCCACGCGCCGCAGTAGCGACCGCTGGCACGCCGCGCGAAACGACCAGCGGTCGGACCCGCCACCCTGGACAATGTTACCATGTTTAGGGTCTACTGAACTGGTCGCTACTGGTTCTGCCTCATTCGTACTTCGTTCATACTTATTCAATAATGTTTATCACGTGTATGCAATCTGCTGGTTGGAGTTTTTGAATAACGTTTGCGACTGCTGCAGTGACACGCCACGCAAAACGACCAATGTTACCTAATTTAAAGGAGCTGGTAAAGTGGTGGCTAACAGTGATTGTCGTGTTTCACCCCGTAAGTCCATTCGGAAATATACTTATGTGTGGAAATATAGTCGCGGGTCATCCATTATAGAATACAATAATATTCACAGTAAACACACCCTAACAATACATCCGTAGACGCAACCGTCCGGGACGACTGCTGAGTAGCGACTAAGCAAGTTTCAAGCGCGACGCCACTGTCGACTCTTGCATACTTCATTTTGAACAGGACCTTGTATTAGTTGGACAGTGGAGATATCTTTGGACATGATCTTATATTTTCTTGGACAATACAGTTTGTTATCTTACCCAAGATACCTCCTGTTCTAACAGCATGTCCTTATTAATTGGACAGTGGAGATATCTTCCCCAAGATACCTCCTGGTTATATTGGACAATTGAGCTAGTTATCTTGTCATCTTACCCAAGATACCTCCTGTTCTGCCAGCATGTCCTTCCCCTGGTCCAGCGCCAGCCGCATCTCCGCTCGGGGACTGAGTCTCTCCTCGAGCGTCGCGGGCGCCGGCTCCTCCGGCCGGCACGATTCTGGCGCTGGGCTCGGCTCCGAAGCTGTCGGGACATTTTTTATGTTGTATACCGTTATTATATCAATGATCTCTACATATCAACAGACGCTTACACGTCATATCTACCATCTATCTACTAGGACTCCCTATGTCGCGGATGGTGCGAATATCACAATCACAAGTAAGGATCCTTAACTTTGCAAACTAGGCCCTTAATTTGTGCTAGTTGTTCAGGTCGTCAGTTTTAATCGGGAGCTACTGGGTTTGTGAAAAACGGCGGACTTCTTCGTTCTTTTTTCTTTTTGTGTGTTATGTTTGCTATTGTCACCAATTAGAACGGCCTCACATTAGGCTGCAGCCGCGCGACTAGTGAATATTACAGGAAATTCTTTCTTTCAAAATCAAAATTAAGTGTAGTGGTTACCTGGCGACAACGGATGCAGCGGCGTGGGGTTGTGTATCGCGGTGCGTTCCAGTGTGGAGGGCGTGCTGGCCGAGCTGGCCGAGCCCCGGCGTCCGGCACCAGCACCGACTCGCGCCTCCGCACACTCTCTTGAAACTGCAATCGACAGATGGCTCTTAAATCTTTAACGGGTTTAGGGTTCACTTCTATCGTCCTATGCCTCGTGCCCCTAAAAATTGGTGGTGTGCCACTACCGCTTGACGCATATAAGCGTCTTGGGAATATTTTAATAGCGTCAAAAACGCACCTACGCGTCTGGGGCACTGAATGGGTTAAACCGCAATTAATTGACTCTATCTCATTTTCTAAAATAAAAATATCCTCTACATATTATGTACGTTCTAGGTGCTTTAAGGTGGTTTGAGAAGAATGGAAAGTGAAATAAATAAATATTTATAATTAACTAGTAAAAGTTTAAGCAAGTGCTGAAACTATCCAGAATTATATTGCTAAGCCCTTTTAGTGATCAAAACGATATTAATTTGCTGCAACTACGTATGTTACTGTTAAGTTATGCAACCGGCAATATACGATATATGTGAGTGACAGTAAAAGATATACAATTGAGCTTTAAGTTACTTACAAGATAATGGGATTTCATATCTCTTAATTTCACAGTGTTTTAGATGATGGATGGCTGCCAGCCGTCTTACTCGGTTTCGAGTAAGGTTATCTTTCTCTATGTTGACCAGTACCAGGAATTTATAGGTTCCAGGGCTAAAATACTCGGGGTCTCAATAATGCTGGTCAAGAGCCCATAAAAGTATTGATGAATGTGGTCAGGTGAATTTAGGTCAGGCAGGAAAAGGTATCAAGGAAGAGACAGGAAGAGGCATCAAAGACATCTTAAAGCCAGTTTCAGAGTTGTTACCAGATTGTAAGAGCGTCGAAGGCGCCTCGTTGGTGGGCGTCCGGTCGGGGCTCAGCTCGCACGCGGCGCCACCACCTGCCTCCGTGCCAGCATCCGGCGCGCCGCCCGCACCCTCGTCCTCTGCTTCTGATGAATTACACCAACAATTACTATCCGTTGGTAACAAGCTACATCTTCTGAGATTGGTTTGAAATTTAACAAGCTCCTCGTCCTCTACTTTTAATGAATTACAACAACAATTACGATACGTTGCTGACAAGCTACATCTTCGGACATTGATTTGAAATTTAACAAGCTTAGCCACTGCCGAACTTTTGGTGGCTTACGAGAGTGGAAATTGTTTTAAGCAGCTTTTGATTGCGTTGTTCCTTTAAGATTAGATTCGGAGCATTGTCTTAAAGTCTCGATTGTTCTATGAAATAGAACTAACTATTGGGACCCCAGAAAATACTGTACTCCTAGTAATCTTTAACTCTTATGAGGCTACGGACATTACATGAAAGGTACCCGGGCTAAGTGATACTGTAACCAAAGATCAATGCATTTGTAATGAAGAATTTAATGAATTCACAGTAATTTGTGTATACTACTAAATCTCATACACTGTATAATTTAGATTAAATAAATGATTAAGGCATAAATTGTTCACTACATTGTATTTTTGACACGATATCACTCATACCTGGTATTCTTACTGAAATGATTTGCTAATATCTAAGTCACTAAGCTGGTCCATTTAATTATTCTCTTCTATGATAGAAGATAACAAAAATACGAGAATGTTTGTATTATTTAAAGTTAATTTGATGATTAAATCTACAAAATAGTTTAAATAGATAAAGATAAAAACAGTACAACAAGCATTGTATGAACTAAATACAACGAGGGTCAACAAATCCGATGTAGTGCCACGACATTCAACAACAAAAGCGAAATATTTAGTAATAAAATAACAAAAAATGACGAAAATCGTGCGACGTGCATGAAGTATAAGGTTATTATGTACAATGATTTGTTTTTGCATATTATCATGTGTTAGGGCTATGTTATCTCACCTTTCATTTTTAGTCAAGAAGTCCTTTTTGCTGTTGAAATGTATTCTATGTTAGTATTTTATGTCGTGTGTTTATTGCCTCGGCTCTTTAGTTTTGTCGCTTCTCAATTGAATATGTCGATCGTATTCTAAATTATCATCGATATCATAGTTTTTATTATTCATCAAAATAATATTAGTAAAGTAATCATTGTCATTAGAATTTCATACATATTTACAGTGACGTGTAGCGACATCTATAAGTATGATAACTAATGGCTCAAGCTATCTAGCTCCTTTTTGCATCATGATGTATGGATTTAAAATTAAATTTGTAACATAATTAGATTTCACACAAATTAATTTTACCGTCATGATAAATCATATCTTTAAAAAGATTTATTCATTCACCGTCCCCAGAGGAGTTACCATGTACAAGATTATCTTCGATGCAAAAAGTAGCGAGTAGCTCGAGCACGAAGCGTCATCCAGAAAGCGCACTACGCGACCGCGGCTCGCGACTCACCTGACTCTGAAGCAGAGGGCGTCCGGGGCGGCGCGTCGCAGCAGACGTCAGCATCGGGGCCACGCGCGCTGCCCTGCGCCAAGCGCCGCACCAGCGGACCAGTCACAATGTGAGATACAACCTAGCTACTGACTATGCTATGGATCGCCAATAGCGGGGACACGGGGTACACCCCAATGATCAATTTTGTTATGCATCTGATGTATCTGTCGCTCGTGACGTTACTGATGCTGATCTCGTTATGACTCGTGATGTTATGTTAACTATCTAATATAAAACGGTGATTACAGTTGATGTTGAACATGAAAAAGATGATTCCTGAATAGAACCTAAATCACAAAAAGGTTAATACACAGTTAAACATTTAATATTAAGGACTCATGCAAAACACGTGCTCGGTTGATCGGAACATTCTTAATTTCCACATTTCTAACAGCTTTAACATGCTTGGTTTCCCGAAGTTAGACTGATATATTTTGATATCGTTAGTCATCTAACCTAGGTATGTTTGACTCATGAGATATTAAATTTTTCGTTCAATATATTACCAATTGAAAACGCAGATATTCACCTGGTCGTCAGAGTTGGTGGGGGTTGCCTTGTTGTCTTCACTTCCGCTGTCAGAACAGTCTTCTTCAAGGAGGGGCTCTAGTCTTCTTCTAAAAACATCCCTACGCGACACGTTATTATTAGTAAATATGTTAGTTTTGCAAACAAAAGTAAGCCAGTAACAATAAAAATATCTAAAGCTACACATCGATTCAAAAAGTGTATCACAATAATCAACAAGCTTGAAATTAAAAATTGCTGAGAGAGAAACGAAGCATTTTCAAGTCAATTCGTGCATTATGCCAAAGCAAGCGAAAATTTTGAATTACGAGAAATAAGCGTGGCTTTAACATATTAAGTCAAAAAAGCATTTCGTTGACAATTTACCTTGGCAACAGAGGTCGTAAAGTAGTAGGACCAGTGATTGTAGGAGCCATAAGCAGTTCATCCATCATCAATTCTGTATCATCATCACCAGCGTATGATGATGAGGACTTCGTAGGTGACTGTGGGTGTAATATACTGTTCATATGGATAAATGACTCAAAATCTTAAAAATCTCGCTCAAAAAAGTTTCCGTTAAGGAATGGAAAGGAATAATATTCCACATAATATGACGGAAATCCTTTGAAAAAAAATAATGTAGAAAGAACTAAGTACCAAATCTTAATCAATTTGTTTATGATCTTTTTATCGTGAAAATGATGCAATAAATGAATATTACAGGCTTAAAACCGAAATCTTTACGTATCGTCATAGAACTTAGATGAATATCCTTAATTAAAATAACGAATAGGGTATTTAACATAATTACTGCGTTCTCACCGAGAGTGTGCCATGCTCGGAATCGGGTAAATTATCAGACAGATCGCCGGAGGAGGGAGTGCCCCAGGCTTCCTCCCCGCTCGCTCCACTGCCTTCACCGGTCTCTGTTGTCCCTTCTTCAGTACCCAACGTAGTCTTCCAGTCACTTACACCAAGACATCTGTGTTTGAAAAGTACAGTTAAGACCCATTCTCGACATTCAATCGTAACGTTCTAAACATCTACAAACCAAAACTGACAAATCCGCTGTACTAATAGCTTACGTTGATGAGCAAATAACTGATGCTAATTACATTAAGAATCTGTAGTTGAACATCTAACATGATTATAAAAATTTTGACCAAGAATAAAAATCTAATCACACATTTTTTAACATAATTTCACGGTATATCAAATATTAAAATCTAAATTATATCTTTTATATCTATTCACTACGTAATTTGGAACAGAACATATCTAAAATTTCTAATATTTTATGTAACATATACATAGACACATACGTAATACGCTAGACATAATTTACAAAACGCTAGCCAATGACGACCTCACCATCTACGGTATTCTTCTAAATTACTATTTTTTAATATAAATCCGCAAATATTTAAATGCTAGAGAAAGTCAATCAAAATTAAAATTTTACTCATACTCATCGTGACTTTGTCCTGTTTGTTGTATTCCACCTTTTGTGTCAAAGGAAAGATATATACAATGTTAGATAGCATATATAAACGAATGATAAAAATTCTGATAAAATAAAAAATGTATAAGTATATTGGAAGAAAGAAACTTAAGAGAAACAGTTTAAAGAAAACGAAAGTTAAAACAAAGTGAATAGTTATAGTAGACGATGAAAAGATAATGTACGTACCGTTCTAAGAACGAAGGTTGCTTATGCGCAATCGATGTATTGGGTACGCTTTCTGTATAGCTAAATATGTTCATTTTCTCTACTACGAATGAGCCAGCTCTTGCTGTCCACCCCATAATACCACCAGCAGCTCCAGCAACTGAAGAAATTTTTTTTTTGTTTCAGAGAAAATGGAAGCATTAAACTATCCAAAAAATATTTAATAACTTGTTTCGTTACCTGGATTGTAAGGCTTAGGTGTTGTTTCTGGTTCTTGCGTGGTCAGTCTTACATTACCATCATCAGTTTCATCTGATGGCAGCCTTTCAAGGCTCGACATCGTACCATATCTAAAATAAAATAACTTTTATTTTAGAACATGATGGTCTTAGTATAAACATAAATATTAAAGTTATAAAATATACCTTTTTAAGGAAACGTAGGGTAAGTCATCTGGAATGTCTGGTGAATCCGGTGAATCATCTAAGAGATCATCCTGTAAATGAAGTGTAATAAAAGCAGTAAAATTAAATAATTCACAAAATATTTACACAAATCATAACTTGTTTTCACTTACAGTCTTATTTGAAGTATTATAATCGGGTGTGGGCGGGACAACAGAAATATTAGGGACAGGAGATTCAGATTTGATTGATATCAGACTACCTGGTCTTGAAACTGTGGTAGTTAAATTTGCAGTGGATGTTCTTTTAAAAGGTTCTACTCTCATTAAATGTGCTGCCGGATTAATAGCAGAAAGTCCCATTAACATAAGTGGCCCTAATTCTAAATCATCGTCCGACAAAGCGTCGTTAGTGTTAGCGTTCAAATCTTCAGTTTTTTTGTTAATATCCCCATTCATTTTACTAACTGCCGATATGCCCATTCTAGGGGATCTCCGAAGACCTCTTTCTATCTTAAAATCAGTTTCATCTTCGTGTATTGAATCATCATCTAAAAAGACCGAAGAGGTTTTTAAACATGTACCAACATTTTCTCTTTTAGTTACTATGTTAATGCCTAAAACTTTATTAAGAACATTTTCAGCCTTTTTCCTAGTTAATTGTTCTTTTCGCGCTGATGCAGGTGATGAGAAATTTGATGAAGATCTAGATTTTGGTAATGTTATACTTTCTACACATTTGACTTCATTTATATATTTTTCTTGGGCTATAACACATTGTACTTGATTTACGATGTTTGAACTTGACATGCGCAAATCGTTAGAACTAGAATTAAAAACCATCGAACTGCATGTTGTGTGACTTGTTGAAAGTGGACTATTTCTACTGCTTGACGTGGGACTGGGTGACATTATTGAATTGTCTTTCCTTAGTTCTAGTTGGCTCTTGGTTTGACTTCTTGATTTGATACTTTGATTTAAAATAGACGAGTCTGTTTTAAGATCATAAGAAGTCGATTTTAACATTCTTTGACTTTGCTCAATGGAATCTATAACCTTCAGAGCGGCCTTAGGGGCATCTTCAGGACGAATTTTTATAGCACCTTTTCTTTCTAAATGACAAAAAAACTTAGGTTTACGACTACCACAATTTGCACTACATATACTAGCTGAACTCTTATTCGAAACTGAGTTTTGAGGTGAGGGTTCTGGCTTAGGTTTAACAACAAGCACTGGAGGTTCCTTTTGGGAAATCAATGGACTGTTTGGTTTGGATAAGCACTTCTTGTGACACTGCCTACAAACAGGTATTGTGTCGACTACTACTGGACTTGTCCGGACCGTAATCTGCAAATTTAAAAAATGTAACTACGTGAACAGATTTCATTATTACAAATATATAAATTGCATTTGCTTGAATCCTTACCTGGCTACCGGAATTACTACTTTTCGAAGGGCTTCTATCATTCTCTTTCTTCTCCACGGGTATAGTATCCTTACTTTCAGTATGGTTCGCAGCAATATCTGCTACCTCCAAGAGGTTCAATTCTCTTGATCTTTTCCGTAATTCTTCTACGCTCCACATCTTTAACAAATGTTCTAATTATGTATAGGTACAAATAAATACTTGTAAATTATAATATTTAGTATGTATTTATCTTCCCAGATATCTTATATCTTAAATGACATAAAGTCAATTAATACAAATTTAGCCTTACTTTTTCATTATCAGGAATACCAGGTATATTTATTACCTCCATGTCAGGTTCAGGAGGATCTAATTCTTCAGCTTCGGGCAGTTGGGTCATCCATCGCTGAAGATGTAGCGTGGATCCTTTACTCCTCGTACTTCTGGCTTCAGTTGCACTTCCAGCAGCCCCAGTTTGAGTTTCAGCTGAGCTTCGCCGCGTCTAAATTATCGAAGAAATATACATCAATATAGACATCTTTATGATATCAAGATCAAGACTTTTTACAAGAATTGATTTAGTTTCTTTTATGTGTAGAAGTCAGGTGGATATTTGACTGTGTTGAATAAGGTTAATAGATAATAATAATATGTCCTTATAGTATCTATTTTATTTAAGTAAAACAAAATGTTATAAATGGTGGTACTTACCATAAATGTTAATTAATATTTCATAGTTAGTTTTCACTACATTTTTTCATTGTAGAACATCACAAACAATAATTACAGTAATTTTAAGCGTTACACAGAAAAATGGTAGTTTTTTTTCAAAAACTTATATCTGTACCATTACTTTCTTGATACAGGACGAATATAACTCAAGAAATAAAAAATGTTTACCACTGACAGCCCCTTTATTCACCGATCATT
>DWKA01001024.1:0-13651 GCA_018249155.1 Panoquina ocola ocola
TCCGCCAACTTTGGTGAATTCTAAACGGAACAAAATGTTTAGTATGCGGTATCTATTGGGGGTGATCTGTGGATTATGAGCATATTTTTGTAATTTTCTAAGAAGTTATTTTCCAGAGCCTCCATATATTTCTATTGGCCTACCGACTCATACCAAATATACAATTTATGAACACTTAGAAAACAATTAAACAGAACAAGAGTATAAATCTCTGGTACCCACGTAAAGTGAGTTCTAAGCAGTTAGGATGTAGCGGGCGCGCGGGGTCAGGGGGCGGGAGGGCGGAGAAGTGTTATAATTCCACTTCTTTGTTTTACGAGTTGAGAAGTTGTGCGCCGCGTTTACTACAGTTTCTCCAAGTGCTGTTTAAATAGGAAAAGAAATAAACACATTTTTTTATCTCTGCTCTCTATCACTCCTACAAAATGTCAAAAATGGAAACAGTGCTATCTTGATTTGTGTATAACACTTTTCTGTTACTATTACATACAAGTGTTTATTATGATAAATTATTTTCAGATTTATATTAATCACTGAACCATGAGCCACGTCATGTTCAATCACAACAATAAATCAATATTGATAATTTAATAATATCAATATAGTTAAAAGGGAAATGTCAATATTACAAATTTCACACAGCGTTTCTATTCTACGAGTATAATTATTACCTTGAACATAGTGTTCGACAGATGGGGTAACTTAACTAAAAACTTTTTATGTCATTGGTACTTAGGTATTGTCTGTTTTCTTATCAGCTAAATTATACAAACCACTGCTTATGCAGATTTATTTATAGAAAACGTTAAATTCAATAGTTGAAGTCCACAGTAGTCTGTGAACTTAAAGCCTTAACACAACCAATTAGAAACAGTCAGATGCATTATTTACAAGTTCTTCCTCGCCTAAATAGATGGCGCTACTATAAACAACACGAATAACATTTGATGTTCCCGCGTGTCACAGTAATTTTTTACTCTCAGCGCGGCTAATGAAGTTTTACTTCAAAAGTAATTTAAATAATGAGTTTAGTGAAATTTCATTCGTTTATTTTTCGTTACTAGCTTCACAATTTTCTTCACTAATAAAGTTGTGCCTACTTCTATTTAATCTCGAATAATGACATTATTTTACGTAGCTTGATGTGCCCCAACTAAAATATTCCGTGTGAGCATATCCATTTTACTTAACAAGATTCTGTAACATTTAATGGGCAAAGTACGGCTCTAATGGCTTTTTAAAACAACGACAAGTTGTTTAGTAAAAGTCAGGACCTTTTGCTAAAAGCCATTTTAATATAACTAATATTGTATATTCCCAGCGGCTCCAGACAAAAATAATTTTGATTCTCATTATTTTGTTTATGTAAACTACGAGTATAACTCAATATTATTTTTTTAAAGCGAAACTGCTTTAGTCGCGCTGAAGGTAAATCAAAGTATACTAGACATCAATATGTATAATTATGTTAAACTCTTGCGTTACTGAGTGACTGATGGACAACGCACAGCCGAAACTGCTGAACGTGGAAAGTTGAGGTGTGAATATTTCTTGTGAGAGAAGTTCTGGAACTTGCCCCCCAAAGGAGGTAAAAACGGGGGAAAATTTTATATGAAAAAAGATTTTTTTACACTGTGACTGTAGTCACAAGCCGCGCGGAAGACTAGTACATACAAAAAAAAGTTTTATATCTGTGGGTAACGGTATAATGTCGAGATAACTTCAATTAAAAAAAAATATAAGCCATCACGGGACGCCTGGCAGATGTGAAACGACACCAAAACAATCATTTATCCAGCACGAATTCAAAATTCAGTTGAATCAATTAGTTGCGTTGGACTCATGTGGCATTTGATATGCTCAATCTCCCGACAAATAGCCGTTCATAGCCAATCATACCCGATAAAGCGGCGCCACCGCCATTGATCCGGTTTATACCCTAGCCAAAAGATGTTTCACATCAATAATGTATCTCAATATTTCCTTTTAGTCATGAGTTAAATTAAAGAACGGAAATCTTTTTTATTGTATTAGTGTGTATTTTGTATTGTACTTATGTAAATGTAAGGTGGTGTTAAACACAACAATATATTTGTCGCAGGATCTACAGATGTGACAGTGTCCGGTCATGTGAGCAGTGCCGCCATCATGTGGTCGCGGGCGGTGTCGGCTCTCATCGTCCTCTTCGCCATGGGTGAGTGACGATCACTATAATCACTATTGTTGATTCATTTAATATTATAGTGAAAAGTATATTATCACGTTTCCAAAATACTTTAGCCTGAATTCAGAGTGCAACTACAACATAAATATTAAAAAGTTCCGTTTGAAATACTTGATACTTAAAATACTGTTCGAAAACAAATTACGTCAAACACTGCGCAAGTCGCTGCGCTCTGATTGGCCGACACACGGATCCCTGCGCTCTTATTGGTTACTTATTGGTGCGGTACTGTTTTAAATTGTCATTTATCACTGAGAAATTACTAATCAGTTTCGGAATTTTCTAACGAATATTACCGCTCCATTACGTTATATGCTCGATGTTTAAATAATATGGCAATAACATTATTATTTATTACTGAGATGGAGTTGAAACATTAACATAAGATGTCGGTAAGATCTCCTGTCGGATTATTGTTTAACAGCAGTATTGCTTTTTGGGGCTCCGAACATTAAGATAAGCCTCTTAACGGAAGGTACTCATACGACACCGTGAATAAATAAATGCGTCTTGCTATTAAAAGCTCCGCGAGTAATACGAACAAATCGTGAGAGAACACGTGTCAGGTTTAAAACTTCTTCGTATTTAAAGTTAAATTTAAAGTGTTAGTAAAATAGTTATTTTATTTTAAAGATGTAAAGGTGTTTCTAGCGCCATTTCTTTCCCTCCATGACGTAGCACCTTTCCGAAATTGCGGTCGATTAAAAAATGAAGTATATAAATCTATCTGTGATATCTATAAGAATAAATGATTATTGATTTCGATTTTGAAAGAATAACTTAATTATTTTGATGTTTTGAAAGTTCATCGGATGAAATGTAACTTTCGCAAGCGAAGCTGTGATCAAGTAATACATAAATAAAAGCGTAATAAAAAGAAACACAGACAGTAATAGCGTAGCCGATGTGGGCACATGTACTGGTTATAATGTATCTACAGAAGCTCCGGGTTTACCATTAGTCACGAGTCCCGCACGTTTGTTTCGCCACTCTGACATTTGACGTCGTTACGCACCGCCGATAACAAGAAAACGGCGTACGTCAGGTCTTTATATTTTCCTTTTTCCTTCGGTAATATTATAATCGCTGTTATAACATCAAAGGCGCTGCTCCCTAATTTACTAGCTCCGAACGATCGATTTTTTGTTCAGTTGTTTATGAAGTGATGATATTCTTTGATCTCAAATGAAAATTAGGTATCGTTAGATACTTGTGAAATTAGACAATAATGCTCTAGCTGCTCAGAAGACCTACAGTGGGATTAAACTTCTATCACTCGAATTAGATCCCAAATCTTTCAGTGATTCCGGTTGAGGCGCCATGATTAAGTTCCCCCAGTCTCCCCAATTTTTGTAACGGACTTTACGTATCTGGGGGCGGTTTATGAATCTAAATTTTTTTCAGGATAAAAAGCCTTTGATTTCAGAAGAAATACAATTTATAACTTAATCACCTAATAAAGAACAATGCCAAGAACAATAACAAGATCTCTTTAGGTAGGTATAAACTGAGGGCACTTTTTTACCTCAGCAAGTTACCTTTATACGACGTTAATGAGGCTGAAAGTCTTAACGACAAAAAAATTACCCTTGAACAATTAACCAATAATCACTATATTGTTAGAATATTTTACCTACATAATCAATTTGTTATTAATATACTTTCTATTTAATGAACTAGACATAAGTTACCTCACAGTCCGTGAAAGTTTCTGGGAAAAATTATTGGTTGTGCAATTATGTTAACTGTTTAATTATAGCCGTGAATAGGATGTTAATTAGTTAATTAAAGCGAGAGCTACTGAATTGAGTGTAGCGTTTACTAGGTATTTATGCACGTGTATAGTGAAATAAGAGCATGTTTCAATCCGACTGTGATTTTATATTAATTCAATATACGAGTATATAAAGGTAAGTTAGATAAAGGCTTAGTATTAAATTATTAATGTTTATATAAACGCTATAAAATTCAAAATTATTAGCGTGTTTGACCATAGCAGACATTGTAGCACACTTAATAAAGTTTTTGGTCAGGGAGGGTGGGGGAGTACAGAGTGGCCAATGCCGTTGTATTTGGTCCTCAAGTCAATGTAATACGGAGCAAATCGGTTGAACTGCAACAGGCTTTACATTCGGTCGCTGAGCTAACGTATAATATCACACTAGTGTCCAACAGCCAGGGTTGAACCAGCAGCCAGACGACAGCATTAGCAGAGTAAAAGTTTAGTAACAGACTCTTGAAGACACCCGCATTATAATCTTCTTCTAATTGTAGCTTCTTGTAAGGCATTAATGCCACACGAGGTCATCAAATGTTTAAAGTTAATAAGAGTAGCGCCATCTCTTCAGACAACGTCAGACTTTAAAGTAATGCATCTGAAAGCCAGTTGATCGCCGAGACTAGGGGACACCGGGGAGTGAGGAGCGCGAGCACGCCCAACAGCCGGCGCGAAGCCACGTCAAATGTGTTTTACACCAAAAATAACAAAGATAATATAACGTTTACCCACGAAGGGACAGCGTTGTTCAGTAAATTTAAGCCTTAATTCTCGCACCTACTCATGAGTTGTTAATGTATAATTACCATGCGATGGTCATGTATAAATATGAGTGACGCGTGTGTATAATTTGTATAACAAAGTCTCATCAACTTTCCGCGTCGGGTGACACCAATTTGCATTTTAATTGACGGGACGGGCCGGGACCGCCCTTTCCATGTAAAAATGTTTTTGCGGACCAATTTATATTTTTTTACTTCACCCAATTTGTAGGCTATTGAGTCACGAGTGGAGAAGATTACAGAAGATAAATCTTGGTATTCATTTTATCTTTTACGGATGTGAATGTACATTAATTGGAACGTCAGTAATGCGGAATCGAAAGCTGAGTGCTCTCGTCGCGAGTGCACTCCGCACGCTCGCTTGTTACTTTGGTGGAAATTTATTTATGCTAATTACGAGTGCGCTGGATCAATTTGTTGATAATTCTTTTGTGACTTGTCTGGATTTTGAGGCTTTTCTCTGGATAAAGAAAAATTTTACACGTGGTGTTAATATTTTATACTACAAACGAATGACAAGTGACATGCTTTGTATTTTGTGAGAAAAACAATGTTGCAATGTTTAAGTAGGTATATTTAATATAATTATGTTCTCTCCCATCCAAATTTAAGTTAATAATGATCTTCATCTGACGGATTTTAAACATAATCTAACGACAACATAATGTTGGCCAAATATGAGTGGACCTACATCTCCGAGCTCATCCACCCCCAATAGTTGTGTACAATATTCCCAAAAGACAAAAGTCTGCCAAGTATTTCGCTCGCGTGGCGGAATTTGATCGATTCATTTTAGGAGATGTCTACTGTCATGTGTTGCCAACGAAGAGATTATTGATCAAAAATTCTCCTTGCTAAAACTTTTCGGAGAACCTAGAGATCCACCGGTCTACATAATTTTATAATATCCACACTTAGTAAATGTATAAACATAACCACCATGTCGTTGTGTGAGCCGCAGGACCAGGGAAACAACGAGCAGGAGCAATTAAATTCAGCATGCTTGGCGCCACAAGTCCGTCATGTGCAACCGCTGCAGTTCTATTATTACGTAACAAGCTCCCTCTGGTACCAAGAAAGCGAAACACTTCGAGGAATTCACCACAGTCATAAATATCAACAGATAACTTCTTGAAGCTGCGGTTCAGATAAGTTATTAAATAAGAAGGGAAAGAAGTGGACAATTTTCAACTGACAGAAATGACTTTTGAGGAAAATTATATCTGATGTGAGTTTAAGATTTAAGCATCGCTCTGAGGTATTCTTTTAGCTTCAATATCAATTCAGCAATACCTATTGGTTTCCAATCGAATGAACCAGGTGTAAGAATTCAATTCCTGGCCGCGGTAAACATTTAAGGTTTGTGTAGTTTTATACTTAGTCAGTAGTTTCAAGTGCAGCCCTGTTTCCAGCGTCCCAGTGCCGTTTAATTACAAAACGTGACGCGAAATAATGTGGGCTTTGTGTTCCATACAAACATGATTTGTTTTGTGTATGAAAATTAATTAACACCATTAGGAGAGTAGAAATTACAATCCAAAAGTCAATTCCTGGGTCGATTAGCAAATCGATGACGTATGACAATTTGCAGTTCTGGCCCATAAAAATTGCTAAGTTTCATGTACATAAATAGATTTGTAGTTTTGAAAGGGGTAAAATATAACTAACATGGCTGCTGCGTGCCAGTTCGCTTTCTTTGAACTTGGCGGGACACGCTGCCCCGTGTCTCGATGATGGTAGTTCAGTTTTCAATCACCTATCAGCCAGTGAGCAGAGCTTACCGTTCCGTTGTTGAATGTAATTACGATAAAACCACTTTTCGTATTAATACAATGGCTCTGTAACGTATTCACGCAACGAGTACGATTTGTGTCAACAAATTTGAACAAGAACGGTAATTGAATGTGAGGTTTTGCGAAGAGCTTTGACAGTGCTATTTACATAATGAGGTTAATTGTAATGTTATGAAATATAATAACGTGTTCAAAAGCCGATTATTCAAACAGTTATTTAAGGAGCAAGCTGTTTTTATTTATTCAACATTTTCGCGCCCGTTTGTTTGTACAGGAATAATAAAACATACGAATTAGCATTCCCTTTTTTAAATCACTCAATTTTTTCACATCAAAGAACCTTTTGAAATAAAAATCATTCAAATTTCATTTTCACGTCCTGAAATTCAAACACTGCACCTATAAACAAAGTTACGAAAGAAAAACATCAAAAGAAAATGTACAAGGTAGGTACGCGTTGATCATGATCCGGTGATTTTTATAATGTGCTAGCGAGCGAGTGGATTTTATAATAAAATTATGATAAACTTACTTACTTATTTTTCTCAGTTCATAAGGGTGTTTTTATTTTTATTAGGCTATTAGAAATAAACGTAAAACTATGAAAAATGGCTACACTGCCAGAACAAAAAAAAAATACAATTTGATAAAGCTAACACAAAGATGCGAACCGAATAATAACACCACGATATATTGCAATTGCTGCTAACATTGATATTCAATACATGGCTTGCTGAGTGCTTATCTGAAATCTTTCTGACAGGAGTGATGTAGCCCCGACGTTATAAGGCAGGACGCAGACAGCGTATGACGTGGCGCGGATACGGCGCAGTTACGACGTGTTTCATACTATCTGACATGAGTCAATGACGTCAGTCACATCTGACTCATGTCAGATAGTATAAAACACGTCGTATCTGCGCCGTATCCGCGCCACGCCTTACACTGTGTGCGTCCTCCCTAACAGTTACGTGCATCCGATCTTATTATGTATGTAAGTACATCGGCTAGGCCTGGCTGTACACCATTTCGAAGTAGCAAGATAACGATCCCTCCTGTCCGACCACTTGACCCGGTGTTTTAAGAAGAAATAGAAACGTCGTTTTCTGAAAAGAATCTAAGTAAGAAAATAACGTAATTGGTCTCAAGATACACTCACATCTTGACACTTGTGAGTTCGTATAATTCAAGTTAAGCCGAGTTAAGGACGGGTCAAGGTCACGCGTGATCGATACTGATATAATCGTTTACAGATGAGCGGAGCAGATGAGATGAGATATCCGAAGTGCCTGCGTTATACCCATTCAGACAAACTGGAGCGCATGACTGCTCCGATGGGATTAGCGGCCAAATCAAGTGTTAAAACGTGTTATTACAGACCCAAAAGTACTCCGACGTACAGTCACGAGCATAAATATATTACAATGGGGAGATTAGCAGAAATATCTGCCCAATGAGTTCAATAATATCTGTCTACCCGTACGCAGCAAGAATATGTGACGTCAACTAGGTGGCCCGTAATTGTTCCTACTGTAATAGCTGCAAAACATAGACTATAGTCATTATATTGTTAGCCTTCAGGGCAGTTATTTAGAGCCAAGATTTTTAGAAACAAGAACAAGACATAACAAGTAAGGAGAATCCTTTGACGTCAGCATGGAATAGCACTATCTGACGTCATTGATGAAACAGGAACACGACCTCGCATCTATACACTACATATAAACCGACCTCTGCAGTGCTCTATAGCTGGATTGATACAAACAGAGACAATTCTGTGGTTCTCTCTTAGTGGTTTGAACGTTGGTCTCTCGAACGTGAGGGCCTGGGTTAAAATCCTGCACGCATCATAGTTTTAAAAGTTACATTCGAATTATTACAACTTAGTTATCACTTGCTTCGGTGAAGGAAAACGTCGTGAGGAAACCTGCACACCTGAGTGTTTACCATAGTGTTTTAAAAGGTGTGTCAAGTCTATCGATCCGCCCAAGAGTGGGACAATTATGGCTTGTAAGGAGGCGAAAATTGAGTATTGGTATTGGTATACGACAGTTTTTCATGAGTTCCCGTTACAATAAATTAATTCTACGAATAATACAGTTTCTCGCTCATCTGTGTAATATTTAGAGAGTATTTTAAATAATTTCTTGTTTCTACTGTAAAAATAATCTGGGCAATAATTTTTCCACCGGCATGTATTTCACGTAACTTTTAATAAAACAATGTTTACTGGACCTGTCGCCGAACTCATTTTAGGAAACCTTTCAGTGGCCTGTTAATTAATTTCCTACAATGTTTTCAACTGAACAATTAAAATGGATTGTTTCCGCCATCGATACTGCTTTGTTATCACGAGGAATAATGGAAACCGCATCCGCGACCACTCGCGGTTGCGGACCAACAAACAATGGGACCGTTCCTTTTTATCCGCTGCTCAAAACAATTTATAAATAAAACAATAGTTGATAGACCATAATTGCGTGCGGTTCATATTAATTCATAATTAATTAATTATACATTACCGTTTTTTAATATGAATTAGGAAATAAAAAGCCGATTTCAAAATCCTTAGAACCACTGCCATCTATTCTTCACGACTGAGAATACCCTTTTTGTTTCTATGTATGCTTTATAGTTTAACATTTTTATCGTTACACTAAAAATCCACGTTTTATTTCTGTACTTCAATTAAATACTTCAGTGTATAGACATATAGATAAGATAAAAAAAACCTTCGACAGCGTTATAAAATAATAAAATGAGCTGAGAGCTTCAGTGACTGGGTGTCCACCATTCCAAGTGGGGCGACAAAGTTAGGGAAAACTTGCAAAGTGGTGAGCAGCCGTAACTCAGCGGTCACAGCCGCCTGCGAGTGTCATATCGTTTATTGTTTTATTCCGAAACTTGAGAAATTCCAGTAAAAATGATATACAAGTTTGATACTTCTTAACTTCAGAGGTCGTAAATTAAGAGATAGAAAACTGAGCACTTTGAGCTTTGTCGCTGGGCTTTTACGTTTTATTGCCGCGAGCTTCGCCCCACGACTTTATACAGTGATACTTTTTTATTCCTTTATCATTGTAGATAGGACGCGAGTAACTAAGTAGCCTCGTAGTTGTCTGTATACAATATCTCTTAAAAAATAAACATTTTATTTACCTGATTTTATTAAGGCACTACTACTTTTACATATTTCATTATCTATTAAATCATGAAATCAATTTTCAATACAGTATTGTGCTTTTTGCCTGCTCAACCGTAGTCGTTTACTACATGGTTTTTATTTATGAAGCTCCTGCGCGTCTTTGTCGCATTAATGTGATATATTTGACGACACAAGTAAAGACATGAATACGTAATTATTGTAATTAGATGTCATCTTGCCGACAGCCGCGGGAGGCGCCACTACTTGCGTTAATCAATAATATTGTATGTAAAGTTTATTTAGCAACCACTTTAATAGAGGCATTCTCGTTATTTTGTATAATGTTATAACGTATTTTGTTGGGATTTTTGAGGAAATTATAACACCTAAACTACAACAATTTCCTGACAAACGTATACATAACGGAAATTTGTGGACTTGCCCACACTTTACTTGCCCTTAATAGCACCACAAAGCATCCCTTGTAATCGAGCAGCACCGGCATGAATTGCCAGCCTGTGACCACTTCAAAACTAATACAATGTAAGATAATATTATTTTGCTGACTTTGTTTATTTTACTTTTATAATTAAGAACATAAACTACATAACTTGAAAGAATTTGAGAGAATATTTTAAGGTCAAAGTGCTATATCAATTTCTGTAATTTATGTTAGAGACTGTCAAATTATTTCCAGACTAAAAATGACACTTTAGCTGTTTCCTCCGTTATTCAGTTGTTTAGGTATTACCATTGTAATGTTTGTAATTTATTTGTTGACTGTTTAAGTGTTCGACTTGTATTTTTAGGTCGTATTGCCAAACAAATTTGGAATGTAAATGAGTCATAAAGTCAAGACACTTGGAAGTTTGACGGCTCAACAGCTAAACGAGTTTGGACGGCTGCGAACTAAGTTTGTGTATTACATTAATGTGCCGCGGTACTTAAAATAAAAGTTTTGAAGTTAAGCATTTCTCCGCGTAATGTGAACCGGGACTCGCGATCTATGTATAAATTAGGCAAATGGGGAAAACTTCCATGTTCTTTATTATTATTATAAACGGAATTTCACGCTCGTACAGTTTACATAAATGCTCACTTAACCGTCATAACGAGTTGAGTGTAGTTTAACTCGGCAATTATAATTATTTGTCTCAACGTACGTGAAGTTGAAGTATGGCGTATTTTGTATATTGGTGCTGTAATCGCTCAAGTTTCCAACCCAAAAGTGGACTCCCTGGGACAGTTATTTATCTGGTTTGGGTATTATCCATGTGCGTTACCCATATTTTACCTTAACTGGATTTGTTTGTTTGTTTTGTTATGTAACCAAGAGCAAAAGTACCTAAAGTAAAAGCGACGATATTTAATATCATACTATACGTCCACGTACGTTAGTTTGCATCACAGTCAAAGTTTTGATCTCGGCGCAACTTGGAGAAGACGCGGACGGCGCGTAATTCTTGAATAAATTATATGAAAGTTGTGAAACTTGACGGTTGGGAGATACGGCGTGCTCTGTTTGTGTGTCCAGCACAGGATAGTGTGGGCCGCTTCATGCGACGTGCTCATGCCGGGAACTAGCCGCTATTTATTTAGGTTAGTAACGTTCTGGTTTAAAACTACAATATATTATTACGCCTTTTTTCACTCTCTTGATTCTAGCACAATTACATGTGATGGCCACATGTCCTCGTATATTACATTAATTACATTATGAAACAATTACATTGAACAGAATAAAGTACATAGTAATAATATATTCCGTTACAAAAAAATATTGACAATAACGTTTGTTTACTACGAATACCTATTATGTGTACTGCTATTATTTGTGTATTTTTGAAACGTATCTACGTCACAGCTCCACCGTGGTATTCTGTACAGCTGATAATGTAACACATGTTATATAATGTATCCGATTAATAATATAAATGTGAAAGTTTGTGAGTTTGTATGTTTGTTCCTCAATCACGCAAAAAACGAAGAATGGATTGCAATGAAAGTTAATAGGTACATGAATAGTTTATGACCCGGAATAACAAATTGGTTACTCTGTATTTCGATAATCTTGGTTAATTCTTTTTTACTATATTACATGTTCGAAAACGTTACCTAGATGGCATTGGCGTCGCATTTTAAAAACGGTGTCACCGACATTTCACTCGGGCAACGCCACAGGCGGAAACTAGTAGTCAATAATCGTAAAAAAAATGTACAAAAGAAGGACCAAACTCAATCCATTACGGATTGTGTCGTGCAAAGAATTCAATATACATCAACAAGCTAATAGCGTCCTTCCACTTTATTTCCTTTGTGCCCGAAATTATTCAGTCCTACACACGGCATAAAAGAACTTTGCTCAATCTCGATAGTTTTTCGCAGACATTTTCAAAGCGAACAATGGCGGAGTGCAGATAAAAATAGGAGGCGTAGCACGACCCGCTACGAGCGCTACGAATTACGTAGCGGGCTACGGGCTACGTACAACGCTAAAAATATAATTTGTATTCGTGAGAGTTACGATTCCAAGTTTCTTTGAACATTTTATTTCGTTTGTTTTTTAGATACATATACACAAGTAATACATATATTACAAGTGCTATATTTGTATTCTGCATCATACTTATATTACGAGTAGTGACAGATAAAAATTACGGATTAAATCACTAAATAAAACTTTAAATTTTGCAATGGTTTTGTACCAAATCTTATTTTTAAACAATTTGTAAATTTTTTTTTATCAAACCAAGTTGAAAATTATCATAGTATTAACGTAACTTCCGGTTGTTTTTATTATACTGTAGATTGTTCCCCATTTAACACTCTTTACCGGACCCTTAACATTAGCTCAATATTTTAACAATTTTAGAATTTCTCTTGATTTAATAGATAGAACATAAATAAACACTCATACATGTATATTTAAGGCTTACATCATCAGTATACGTGTTGTGGGAGCTACGAAACTCGTAACCCTTCTACGAATACCGTAGCAGTTCAGAGCAGAATAATCATAGGGCAATAAGTTGTGTTTGTGTATGTGTTGTGACTTCTTAGTGTGTGTTTTTGCTACAATATACCGAATGGGAGTCAGTATCGAGTTACCGTATAACAATTTACTCACTTCCGCGGCTCCTAACAATTTGTAAACGAGCCTAACTTAATTAATTTATGTAGGTTTCCATAAATTGGGATGAAAATACAGTACTTGTTTTTCAGAAGATTTAATTATGTGTTTATAGAAAAAAAGCCTTGAATTGATTAAAAAGAAACTACAATATTTGTTTCTATAGGTGCCATTATGCCTTCATTAAAGCCGTTACTTTGAACGTATTTTCAAAAACCAATATTGAATACTTAGCTAGTACACTCCGAGCGGCGTCATAATCAAAGTCGGTTCATCGAGACGACGTTTGTAATTCAAATCCCGCATTATTCGGATCCGCGTCTGCCACACTAACCGCATTAGCAGCGCCGCTAACCGCGTTAGCGCACACAGGCACACAGGCACACAGACACACCGCTCGTGTGAAGCAGCTCGGGCGTGATACCCAAATTTTTATTAGATACTCGTTTGTGTAGTGGTTTAAGAATTTGTACTTTTTTGGACTGATTACAATTAATAATGTGTAGTTTCCCATTTTTCCATAATGATCTTTATAACACAGTGTGGGTTACGCATGTATCCTACCATCATCTACTTGTACGTCTAAAAAAAGACTTAATTAATAAAGGTTAATTTTTGGTACATTAAATTTGGTATAATTCATAACTATTATATTACAAGTTAATTATCACTTGCTTCGGAGAAGGAAAACATCGTGAGGAAACCTGCACACCTGAGAGTTCCCCATAGCGTTCTCAAAGATGTGTGAAGTCTGCCAATCCGCACTTGGCCAGCGTGGTGGACTATGGCCTGTACCCCTC
>DWKA01001025.1:0-13644 GCA_018249155.1 Panoquina ocola ocola
AATCATCTTTTTTGTTAAATTAGGACAGAAAAGGTAAAAACTAAAGTGTTTCGATTTTTTTGATGAGAAGTATATTTGCTTCCTAATAAGATAACAAGATGTATCAAGTTCAAGTGCCAATGCCCGGTTATGAACCCGTACTCCGCTATCGCCGACGCTGCTTTATGAAACCGTTACTAATATAATTTTAGTATCATTAGATCATCTCACTTACAGACTACTAAAATTGATCGAAGGTACGTACCTTCGATATTGACGTCAATATCCTTAGAACCTGTGCATAAAACCCTCCCGGGCCAAAAGTTGGGTACGCCCAATCATGCGGCTTCAATAATATTTAATACGGTTAGAAGAATGTATTACACAATAGAGAGCTATTTAAAATGGAAGAGCAATATTGACACAATTAGAATCCTGTTAGTAAAGTTAAGAGTCCGAGTCGTGGGTGTCGTATTCGTCGCTGGTGTAACGGGGCGGCGCGCGGCGCGGCTGCGGCGGCCGGAGCGGCGGGCGCTTCGCTGGCGGCGTGCGGATGTACGCACTCAGGTCGACTACTGCCAGCCTTGGGGTACGAACTGCTGTGCCTGTCGAATATTACAGTATTCGCACGTGAATGTGAATATTACTGTGCAATAAGTTATGGATAGGTACTTGATGTTGGTCACTACCCTTTCCACCAAACCGTATTAAAGCAGCGTGGAACAGAACTCTAACCCCTAGCTGCTGACCTACTAGGATAGAACAATTGACCTATTACCATATTTAGACTGAACAATAGCGACATTTACCTTTAATAACAGGCAATATGTTCTCAGTAGGCTGCACAGTCCTAGGCCGGGCCCGCAGCGAGTGTCGGGCCGTGCGCGGGGGCAGCGCGCGGAACAGCAGCGGGGGGGAGGCTGGTAGCTGCGGCTCCACCACCCGCGCCGCTAGGACACGCCGCTCGGGGGACGAACTCGGTGATCTGCGGGTGGGAAATAGGCTGGTGTGGTGACGCTCTGCTTCGTAGTCCACACATCATATGTCATACTATGACGTTAGGACATAGATACCTAATTCACGCCATCGAAACTTTTTACAACGCTTGCATATTTGTATACATATACAACTTCCAATCATAAGTCAGTCGGAACCTTATGTCAGAAGCCGGCTCTGCTCGCTCTGTGGCGGGGGATCTCTCTGAGCCATCGTTTAGGTGAGTGAAGAGATGAACCCGGTGGAAATCTTTTTATAAAAGACTATTTAAAAGGTTACAAAATGCATACTCACCTCTCCCGTTCATAGACCGGGCGTCTGCGGCGTCTCCTTCCCCGAGAGTCTTTTTTTTTGCTGGCGCTGACTCGCGGGGGGATCACGCCTATGTGCCGGTAATAGTCGCACAGAGCCTTAGCTAGAGATCTTCCTACTTTAGCATCTAATGTTTTGGTTTATAGAAATCATTCCGGAAAAATGAATTTAACACCTAAGTAACGAAATTTATTAAAGTACCTATCATGTGTTGGCGAAAAAACCGGTTTTGCCCCTAATGATTCAACAAAAAATGTTACCCTACCCCCTTGTACTCGTGAAACGGGGCATATGGCTGCCAACAATTAAAACCCGATACACGTACCAGTATCATATAGGTTAATACCCCTTAGGAGTCAGTCTGCTGCCACCCAGCGACACGAACAGGATTGCAATTGCACCTATTGTCCAAAAATCTTAAAATCTTGTTTTCTGACCCATTGACCCACTCCTCTTGCCAATACTTAAAACAGGATACAAGCATCCTCAGTATAATGCAGGTACGGCCCCTTAGGAGTCAGTCTGCGGCCGCCCAGCGACACGAGCAGGCTGTAGCCGTCCACCGCGCCGGCGGGCAGCGCGCGCCGCGCCGCGCCCGCCACCAGCCCGTCGGCGTTGTACAGGCAGCCGTCGGGTTGCCAGGCCTCGATGCGCGCGCCCAGGAACTTTGGGAGAACTGCGTGACGCTCGAACCTGATGAACGGAATTCAAAAATAGAATAAAATATTAGTTTTTTTTATTGTTTTTTACATGCATCCAAGTTAAAGCTCAATTAATCTATTGTTGGGGTTTTTTTAGACAAGTAATTGAGGTGGCTTTTTAAAAATATTTGCTTTCATCTACTTCCATAAAACACTAGTACTTACCTAAGTACCGATAACTACAACAAACAGTAGGTATTTACGAACCTATAAACATCATCGTATGAATTTCCCCGAACGAATACACCTCCATGACTGACGTCTGCGTGGATGTCAATAATGAAATCCAATTGTAGCGTCTGTAATATTATAAATGCACCTTTAGTTTAACACTTAGATAACACGTTTGATTAGTATTGAATACATAATTATCTTTGTTTCGTCCGATCAACAGATAAAGAGTTGTTAAGATGATAAAAGTAACAATAGACTAAAATAATACCTTTTCAGATGTAAGTTTGGTGATGTGGTCATTGATGGCAATGAGCGCAGGGTGGGCGAAGCTGGTCGCTCGGTTCCAACAGCGGTTGAGATCTGACCCCAGCAGGTCCGAGCGGTAGTTGCCCAGGAATACCCCATCGGGGTTTACCATTGGCACCACCTATTAGTATGGATCATGTAAAAATGTGATGTGTTGAAAGATTGATTCATATAGAACGGTAAAGTTAAGGCGCATCTATAGGTAATCCTAGGAACAGCTAATAGCTTTTAAAATAGTAGAAAAGGCTTAAAATGATTGCACATTTTACGTAATTGATAGAAATTTAATAAAAATTTATGTAAGTAAATAGAAATAAAAAAAATTTACTTACCTGTATGACAATCCCATTTCGAAGCGCGCATGCTTTCTCCGAAGAACTTACTAAATAATCTAGAAACCCTAAAACAGAACGGAGCAACTTAATGCCTTATTATCTCAGTAGTAACAAGATATCTGATATATAATTATATTTGTAATATCCCCACAAACCTTGACATACGTAGGAGGCGGGCGGCTGGCCGCCGTGCGTCCTCGCCAACACGAGCACGACTCGTTTCTTGACCTCCTCAACTTTACCCTTTGCAGAGTTGTGTTCCTCCTTGTTTTCCTTGTCTTTGAAGCTTAAGTCACCAATTGTTACCAGATCTACACGACGTTTTTGCTAAAGGAAAGAATACCGATTTTGATTAGTTATAGGTATGAAGTAATTTGTTTAGGATGTGATGATCTGTAGGTAACTATCATATAGTTTAGTTGGTAAACAAACTAGGTGGTAAACTAGCTTGGTATAATCTAGGGAAGTTATCATTAAATTTACGAGTTTGGAAACGTGCATGGTAAGTAAAGGTAATACTTATTATAACTAGTCAGCCTTTACTATTCCCAGAAAATAATATGTCTAGATAGTTTGACGCAAACTGTTTGACCTACTGTAGTTTTAGCAATTTCCTCTCTAACGGCGAAAACCGTCGATCGTTTTTCCCACACAGCCAAATATTTCTGAAGCCTCGAGTAGGAGTAAGGAGCCGCAGCCGAGAACTGATACACATCCTCTTCCTTGTCGAACCCGAACGCCAGGCTAAGGATCTTGCGGCCCCGGTGGACCAGTGACCGGTGGTAGAAGAGCAGACGTCTTGGGATTCGCTGCCTGTGTGAATACAACATAAAGTTCATGTCCGTTACAAATCTGGTTTATGTTGTTCCGAAAGAGCAGCTAATAAGGATCGCAAGTCTACAGAAAACGTTTTCAAAATAGGTTTCTACATGAAAAATAAAGGTCTGGAGATTTATATTTGAAAATGTTCACCCAATTTTAAAGAACAGAGCTGAACAGAGAGTAATTTAATGCGAAATAATTATGGCTAAATTTTATAGTTAAAATCTATGAAATCTTAGTCAGCCTTATGAAATAAGGTCAATTAATGACATACCCACCTGTGTTGCTATTCTCGGCTTTCACGTATTACAGAATTACAACATAATGGAAGCAGTCGACCACTTATGTATAATTAAAAACGGACGCGAACTTCCTGAAGGTGACGTTTGAATAATCAACGTGTACGAGGAACCAGAAGATAATACTTAATATGAAGCCCACACGCACTACAATGATTATGAAAGTGTTTCGAAAGCACAATAAGCCTCATTTTAGGAGCGTGAAAATAAGGACATAGGTAGTTATCAATAAATACTAAAATTGATAATAGCTCCATTTTGCCGTGCAAATTGGTGGCATAGGTGATAACGCTTACCCTTTACAATGCCTATATATTGAAATTTACTTTCTGTGATGCGCTTATGTTTCCTGCTTTGGTTTATCTTTAGCTTGGTTTGGTAGAGCGCAGTTAGGCGTTCGCTGCAACCGTAAGAACTGGATCCTATATAAAATATACAATGTGTGTTTTTTGGGTGCCTTACCATTTTTGTCGGGACGTGGACCGCACCAGAGGTGTCATTTCTTCGTTGTAAAGTGTGAATTCCTTGCCCAAGTTAACTATGTTAAATATTACTCGCTGAAAATCAAAGAAAAATTACTTGCCAATTTTATCCAGAGTGAAGGGTAAATGAAGAGCAACAACAACTGTTCTGGTTAAGTTCTTACGAGAAGATAGATATGTATTCCACGGAATAGGAAGGGAGGATAGCAGTCTCCCTCTAGTTACGCACATATAAAATCTCACCTGGTCCTGTTTAACGTTTTCCACTGTGAAGTTAAACCAAAAACGCGATCGTGGCCGGCAGGTGTCAGGTCGCACGTACAGGTCGTACTCCAGCTCAGTGATGTGGTCAGCGCGGCCCAGGTTGCCGCACTCGAACGCCGCGTCGAAGCACAGGTGGCCGCGCTTCGCCTTCCCACTGTGCCCCGGGGGGCGCACGATCAAGCGGTTCAAGTTACCCAACCCGCCTTCTCCGTCGCTTTCTTCACTGTCTGTTTATAAAGGAAACTCGATCTTATTTCGGAGTACTAAGGTTACTTTTTGAATGTCGCAGTTTTTGTTTATTTTAATACCGTTTGGATTTCGAACATAAATAGTAGTGTGTTCCAAATTGTCAACATTCGCAGCCATCGCCTACCGATCGGATTGCACTACTTCCGAGTACTTCCTAAAGGCGAGCTACAGCTACACCTCGAGGCAATACAAACAAAAATAGATTAAGAGTTTAAAGTCGGTTGGGCAATGCCTTCGTAATTCACGATACGTAGCCGTCTAAGGAAAACAGTTTACCTCACACGCTATCAGTAGAAGCTATTTGCTAGTCAATTGAAAATTTACACATAACGCGATTCCGGGTAACTAGGTTGAACTGGTAAATTGTGTGCAACGGTGTCTGAATAAATTGAACTGCATCGGGTAGGTAAGCTAACACTCATTTTCTTTATAATATGACTGCTATAGTAAGCCAACCTTGCTTCGCTTCATGGATCATCATCGCTTTTTTATAGAGAACGCACGGCAATTCGTATATAAAAAAATTAAGTTCCAAGTTTTCTTCTAGTCTAATGAATGAAACAACACATACAAAGTATATGTAATTTAGATATGTATATTATCACAAAATTAAAGAGATATATCACTTTTCACAGCTAGATGGCTCAACAAGTTACCTAATGGCTGGTACTCTATCAGCTTACCACTACTCAGCTCTACATTGTTCGTAGCTGTAAGTCTACTGTTAAGAAAGTAAGGCTCATATGTAACGTAGAAACTGCAATATAGTTTGTTTTAGCTTCTTTCCTGGGACAGTCCTCTGGTCTTATGTATTGAGTACCTATCTGCGGCTGCAGATATATCATTATTACAGAAAAGAAAAATTCGAAATTTCTATATAAAAATCTCTTCAAGTTCGCAAAAATATTTTGCAGTCACCTACTAAAGGGAAGTGGTAACATAACATATACTGTATTTTATATAAAAGAAAAATAAGGAAACGATAAAAGCAATAGGCCTCACGTCTGTGTTTCACATTTCTAGCGACATAGTCACGCGACTATGACACGTTTGAAATTTACGAATATCAAATACCACGTTTTATACGAAAAATATATAAGACACGTATCTACCTTTTTATTCTATTTGCAGCATAATGATATAGGTGCAAGTATTTTTTATTTATCCTAGTTTCATGTACCTGTACAAGTGTACACCCTTCATTTGATAGCTCGTTTATGAATCTCAGTCGTAACTAAAGTTTAAACGTAGTATTTCTTAGGTATTTTAATTGAAAACGTCTGGATTTTTCGCTAATATTTGTAATAATTATTATTGTTATCTTACCTGACATATTATTTACGTTATCATGATGTTACTTGCTCGGAGACTCCTTTCTTTTTTATAATGAAGACATTTTCACAGTCACTGGTCGATGAGACTGTTTGTTGGTAACCAATTTCTCCCTTTATCCTCACAAAGGACATCCTTTGTTGCCACGATACGACACAAAAGGACATTTTGTCTCTGAATAATATAATAAAATCTGAATACTGATCACAACTAACCTTCCATGTGTTACAGTTGCTAAGCAACTAATTTCCTGATGCCTCTTCTGATTACATTATTATCATAGATTGATCGGCAAGTGTGTATTAAATGTTTAATCAGAATCACAACTATTAGATACAAATAAACAATAATCGAGTATAGATGGGTATAACATACAATTTTGCAATGACTCCGAATGCATTTGAATGAATGTAAATATGGGCAAATTGCCAAAAACTTGTAAGGAATGGTATTGCGATGCAGGTGTTCTTGTAGGCAATTTCATTGCGCTAACGGCTTTGACCAAAACCATTCACGTTGCTAAGGCGTTAAGTACATACATATACTGTGACGTTAATGTTCGCTGATTAGTGATTATTATTTACGCCACTTCAAATTACTTACTTACAATCTCATTTATTTCTTTGGATGTGCAAAAATTTTTTTAAGGTAATACCTATACATTTTATTTCACTCAATGATTAGACGACATTTAAGCTTAAAATTAGATGCCTGAATCTTTTCGTTTTATTTTTCGTATTATTATCGGATGCATTAACTAGAAAATTCAGAGTCTTGTGTATATATTTTAGCTGACTTAGGAAAAAGAATGCGGTTCTTAATTCGACAGTATATTTTTTCTGTAACCTCAGTTTATAGGTAGGTACTTTTAGTGGAAAATGAAACTCTTTACAATATGAACATTGTCATTTAATTAAATATTTATCTTATAATAATAACTTATAATAGTAATATCTAGCCATCACAACGTCTCATGCACCGCAAACATTGAACAAAGCCCAACGTTACTACAATATTGAACAGATGTGGATTATCCACACGCATACAAAATTTAAGGTACCACTAATCCTATTATTTACAGTTCCCATTTTTTTCAATACATATTTTTGTTACATTTCCATTACTATACGTAATAGTATAGAAACATTGCTATAGATAAGTAAAGTAAACATAAAAAATACACTACAACTGAATCTATAAGGTACCTACCCACCTAAGAGAAATGTATGACATTTATTTGGTACACCTAAGACCCAACGCCCACAGAATAAGACGCGGCGAAGATACGGCGCAGATACGCCAAGTTCAATACTAACTGACGTGAGTGACTCACGTCAGATAGTATGCAACTTGCCGTATCTGCGCCGTATTCTCGCCGCGCCTTATTCTGTTTGCGTTGATCCTGACAACAAATAGAGGTAAGGTAAACCAATCTAATTTCATGACTTTTTTAATTCGTCGATTTTGAAGCTCACTATTTTAGCTATGTAGGTACAATAATCAAAGTATTCCGGTAAAAGTTGTATTCCATTTTAGTTTTATATTCCACGCCCATAGCTCTTCAGTTAGCACAGAGTACATTGTAATATACTGAAATCAGTTAGCTTCAAAGTCAATGTCACCGAATTAAATCCATAGTCACGTAACTAGATGTGTTTACCATACATTCAGATAGATCCAAAGAACACGATAGAAACAATGTTTTTACAAGTATAGTTGAGGATCTACTTATCATTGCATAATACTGTTTTGTAAATATACGTTACATTTTATTGTAGATGTCATACACAGTAAGCTTTTATCAAAGACGACAGAAATATCAAATACGCTGTTCTGCAAATGTAAAATTTTATACAAATGAATTAGAAATAATTCTGTAGACCAGCATAAGTAGATCGAAAATATGGTTAATCAGACTTATGTTTATGAACGTATTTCAAAGTAGATTTTAGTTATATGTACGAGTACAATAATATAAAGTATAAGTAGCAGTTATTTGAATTTCAGGTCCGTCCTTTTGTTAAAATGTCCGCATCTGCATTAATACATTACACTTCCATATACTTAGTTATAAAAGTAAAAAGTATCATTTATAATGCTTCTGCTACATGTACGACAAACACAAAAATCACACAAACATCTATAGCCACAAAATCGTTACAACATAGATGTCGCCAGTAGTATGTTAACTGTCATGACAAATGCGATAACGCGGCGGTAGTTTCTTAACATCATTGCCACATGCCTGCACATGACATTGTGTAGCAGAAGAATAAAAGTTAACCAAACGTAAACATTAATGGGATTTATGTACCTATACATTTTTAGAAATTTTTAGATGATCGTTAAAGATATTCTAGAATACGAGTACCTACGTATAATCCAAAACAAGCATGACCATGTATTTAAATACACAATATCATAAGTATCTATTCAGATCTGAAAATATTATAAAATATAATATCTATAACCGTTTTTGTCAGCTTGTAAAAGCTGCAGTAAAATTGACTAAGTACAATATTAAACATTTTGATAGTACCTTTTTATGATAACTGTGTACCTTCGTTATGTAGATTAAATAATTATACATGTTATGCAAGTGACACTAAATTATCATACTGAAGCTAACTTTACTTATAATATTGTATAAGTTAATTTGAAAGTAATAAAAAATACGACGTACACCTCGAAATATGAAGCAATATGGAAAATACGTCGCATAAAGAAAAGTATTAATTTAATATTCTAAACTTTCTAAAGTGACTCTCCGGCTGGAAGTAAACAGGACGATTTTTTTCTTTCTTATAACATGAATATGTAACAAAATCCATGTCACAGTCAGGTATCAGAAGATGCGTCTGTTGACTAGTAAACATAGAGAAATTTACAATCATATAAAAGATGATAAGATAATTAATTTTTAAGTAGGTATAACAATTTAAGACTACGACGAGCAGCTCTGAGGGCAAGTATATCAATAGTGTGGGGACGCTAACAACATTTTTATAAAATATACGTATAAGTATTGTAATATCGAAAGAAGAAATATGAAAATACGAAGAACAACAACGACATCAACAACATTTTATGATATAGACAAAAACACCAATATAATATATTGTCTCTGAGAAAATCGAAAAATTTCGTTAGATTAATAATACTTTCTGAAATAATAGTTACCCTACCTCACGTGTACCTACCTATTTTTGGCAATAAAACACAGTTATACAAGATGTATGGCAACACTGAAATGCAACAGAGTATATGCAAGTTTTACTTTTTTTTGCACATGGCGTTTCCATTTTGAATAAAATGGTTTTTTAACGTATTAAACAAAGAAGGTAATCGATATATATTATTAGGTACAAGGTTATTATTTTTTCTGTTCGACATATTTTATAATGATTGATTACATGCACATTCTCTATTGCAAAGGAAGAGGAAATCGTTTCATACATTATGAAACAACTTAATTACTGGGCCTTCGAACCTGCATATTTGCTGATAAAGAAAACTAATCAGTCGATTTATCAATTACTCAATAATAATGCAGTAATTAGTTAATTACCGTTCGATAAAGAACATATTTATGGTACAGTCGTCCGAGTTACCCGTTCTTTTTGGTTTGTGTTTTTTTTTTTTGTTGCAGGCCACTTTTAAGACATATTCCTTTAGTGCAAAAGGAATTATTTCATGGTTGTTCGGCATCAGTGTAGTGTGACGGTCCTTCGACGGAGCACACGGAGTCTTCGGGCGTTCGGGAGGCGTCGCCCGCCTCGCTCGCCTCCACCACACTAGTGCTGCCACCTTTATTTTTCCCCCCGCGACGCGCTTGTAAAGCCTGGCCGAAAACAATATTGATTAGTTTTTTTTTTATTTCCAGAAGTTTTGAATATCGAATATAACTCGTAAATAGTTAAATCGATTGCGTTGTTTTAAAACTTATTTCGATTATGATTTTTAAAGTTGTAGTTAATTTTAGAAGTATAATACTTGAGCTTTCTTTTAAAATTGGTGACTTTTAATCAATATAATTATACGAAATACATAGGGACGGAGTCGCGCTTGTATTATAATACAACTGGTAAATATTACGAGTAGATAGGTACTTGTTTATTATAATATAAGAAAAGTAAATTTATAAATTTTAATAAGAATGTTTGATTGATAATATGTAAACCAAGCGCGCTGGAAGAACAGAAAGCCTAAGTTTACTGAACATTAAGCAAATATAAGGCGTAACGCTCCAATTTCAGATTTTCGTAAGTAGCTTTGGCATTACAATGGACAATAACAAGCTCTTTCTGGTACCCTGGTGCTCACAGAATTGCCCTGGATCCAATCCAATTATTTTCCGAATTACAAAGAAAGCGGTAATCTGGGTCTTCACGGACAAGTGCAGATCATTGCAGTACAACTTGGAGCTGGGTCAGTGCGGGGGACGGGGAGGGGCGATACGGGCACCATGGGGCACATGCGGGCGCTCCAGTACACATGCTATATACTTCACATTCCTTACCTTTTCACGACTGCCCTTTTTCTAAAGTTGGAGTAGGATGGAATACGAAACATCGATTAATGACAATGATGATACAAGTGTATGACACAAGGGACTTTACGATTACATAAATCATTTGATATTTCAATCTTCAATTAATATTACGAGACATTGGAGTTAAGATGTAGCACAGATCAAGTTGTAATAATTACATATTTTCAGAAAGGACACAACCAACAGCATGTCTTAAAGGTTCACAAATACCCATGGATTTTCTAAACATTACACACCACATATAGTACGGGTACATCAAATCATTCTGTTGTTTAAGGGAATTACATTATCTAAACTAAAGTATGAGAAGACGACTAAGAAGAATGAAACATAGTGACAGTAACAGGTAATCTTACTAATTAGCTTACCTACTATGTAGAAGTATCTTACTAAAATACCACAGGTTACATTATATTACATACAAATCAAATGCTACTTATTATATTTTTAAGCTATTCAACCTAGCTACTATGTATTTTCAAACTATAGTATATAACTTATCGCTTTTTTGGTATTTATATCGCTAGAAATATTGAATAATCAATAGCCGCGTCTTGACTGACCGAGCATCCTCGCGCGGCAGGCCTTGCGAGGCTGCTCGTCCAGTCAGTACGCGGCTATTAAGTTAGAGACTTGTGTCACACAAGACTCTTGGTAGGTATTCTACTGGATCGAAGTTTGTACAATGTATGTTCAATTAGTGATCCTCAATACGTGACGTAATACATAAAAATATAAAGTGGTAAACGTTACCTGCAGCGAGAACCGTCGGTGCGGCGGCTTGCGGCCCCCGCGCCGCTTGCTGATGTGCGGGTTGTCGCGGCGCAGCGTCTTGTTGCGCAGCACCTCCAGCTGCACGTACAGCCGCTTGAGCTCCGCGCGGACCTCCTCCGACGTCGGCTCCTCCTCGCCGCCCTCTGCACCGAACCCCTCAGCAGGCCCGCGGCGGGACACCTGCACGTAACAATGATATTATCATTGTTGGCTGACAACTAGAGAAGACTTATGTTTGTAGCTAACAGTAGGTAACCTAAATAATTAATCGGTATACTTGTTATGTTTTTACGTTAAGTTAATCATGCTACGCCGCTACGCCGTAGGCCTAATAGTCTTAGTTAAAAATTTGAGTCATATTTTTTTTATTTGCAATTTTATCCTTAGCCTTTTTATATTATATTACGTTTATAACTTAGATAGCGTTACGTTGTAATAGATATATCTATCTATACTATATAAGTCAATTTAATGTTGCGTAATAAACTTACTACTCTTCTCTTGCTTTCTACTTTTTGTTTTCTTTCTTTAAGAAGATAAAAAAAATATAGTAGCGTACCTCTTGTGCCAGCGAGCGCGCGCGATACCCGTGCCACAACCTTGGCGCGAGCACGCAGGCGAGCGCGGCGCCGGCGGACAGGTGTGCGCGCGCCGTGGCCGCCAGCGGGGCGCGCTCGGGCGCCGCGCCCGCCAGCGCCGCCGCGCGCCAGCCCGCGCCGCACACGCTCTCCGCCCACAGCGCCGCCGCCAGCCAGCCGCGCTCCTGACCACCACGACACTTCATCATCATCATCATCGTCACAACTAAGAACGGTCCCATTGCTAGACGCGGGTCTGCTTTCATTATGTGAGGGGTATAGGTTCATCATACTGGTCACTGGCATACCTACTATGCGCTACTATGCGTTATGATAGAATTAAGTAGATATTTACGCTAGTAATAGTTTCTCTGTGGTAGATAGTTAAATGATAAACATAGGCTCTGGCAGTGATTCTACTTAGTTAAATGACACCTACATTCGATTACATAATTTCTTTATTTTTGTGATTGTGACCTTCACAAACGATAACTTCAAATCTACTTAATGTGAGTGAACCGGATGAGAAAGACATATTTTGAGAACTTACACAACTCTCATGGTTTGACACATCTTATAGTTTAGCCATACATATCCAAACGTGAATCTAACCAACATCGCATACCTAAAAAATGTAAAACTGCACAGCACAGTTACCAAGAGACAGAAGATCACCTGGAAGGGAACGTTAGCGTTCCTCGCGAGGTACGCAATACGGAGGCCGGCCATGAGCAGCAGCAGCTCGCAGGCCGCGGTGACGTCGTGCCAGGCGGCGCGCGCGCACCCGCCGCCCGCCTCGCACGCAGACGTCGCCGTGAACGCCGCCAGGTAGCACGCTGCGCCCACCATCATTGAGCACAGGATGCGTAAAACCTGCGGAAGATCGTGTGGAAGATTTGGTTGAGTGCTAATGTTTAAGGCAGAACTCTCCCCAAGCGAGGTGTTATGCCTGGGGAGCGGTCGAACTCTACCTGATCGCATTCGCTGCTAAATAGTATAAAATGTTGTAATATTATAAAATAAGTATCGTGGGAGCGGAGAGGCCGCATGGCTGACTAATATAGGTTCCGGATTTATTACGAAAGGATTATTCTATATCCCGCACACCTTTCCTTTTTCTACATACTGTCATTTTAATCTCTAGTAGAGATTCTCTACTAAATGATATCTTTAAAAATTATGATGAAATGAAGCAACGCTAACCGAAGAACACAATTTTTCAAACTGCGAGATCTCTCTGAAATACATGGGTAAAGGAGAATGACAGGGTTTGGACCAAATGCTGCCCAGAAATGAAAGTAACTCTAGCGTGTTCCTGGCATCAATTAATATTGAAAAAATAATAAAAATGAAAAATTGGTCCCTGCAAAATAAGTAATATTATTATTGTTTTGTACTGGGAACAAGTACTAATTATTTTTTATTATATTATATTTTTAGATGTTTAGGCTCCAAAATAATGTATCTATGCACATCTAAACCTCGTCCA
>DWKA01001026.1:0-13642 GCA_018249155.1 Panoquina ocola ocola
ACGCTGCTCCAGTGCGGATTGGTGGAGGGGTTAGTGGCCAACCCAAGTGTCGGAAGTTTTTAAGCCGCCCGAAGGCCCTCCGACATGGCTTAACGATTGTTATCTAATGATAACAACCGGGACCGACGGCTTAACGTGTCCTCCGAAGCACGGAAGCGCTCAAGAAATATTTGCCACTAGCGGTCAAGCTAGTTAAAAGTTAGTTTGCTAGTTTAAAGTTCAATAAATAAATTTGCTTTGTATAATATCTTGTAGCTCCTCAGCTAAAGATCAATTGTTACAACTTGTACTGTATTAGAACAATATAGAGTAGCTAGTTGAAATTATAAACGTAAATCCTTTTTGTCCATAAATAAAACTGAAACAATTCATCTTACTTATTTCTGCGGCGTTAAAAGAACTATTTACGCGAACGGTTGGGAAATGCGTAAGTGATTTTTATTTGAACACAACACGACATACAAGTTCACACCTTTAAGGCAATTTCTTAATGTCTTAAAAAGAACTAAGGCCACATTCCACCCTTTCACTGTTCGACATCAAGTGTAAATTGTCAACTGTCGAGCTAAAGAGCTATAGTCATTACTTTTGATCGTAGATTATTTCATTACTTTTTTAAAAGTAATTTATTACCAATATTTCTTAATATCGCATCCTTTTTTTGAGTAATATGATGTCGTGAGTTCAGAGTTTATCCTTTTTTCTACAAAAGGCTAGAATAATTCTTTCAAGTTTATTTTCTGAAGTGATTCCTTGTAACCTATTTATACTTCAGTGAGTGAAACTAAGGTGCACCGAATCACAAGAAAAACAACTCAATAGTATACATTTTATGGACACTGTCACGCTTCAATGTGAATTATTCGTTTGAATTTTACTTTTTGTCCGCAAATGTGATTAGAGCGAGCGTGACTTTCGCAAGGCATTGTCGTTTCATGTCGAACCAAAACGTAGTCTGACCTCGCGATCGGCGTGAACTCAGAGAAACTTGGACTTAGGCCTAACGAAAATGAAACCTACGAGTTTTTCCATTGCAAACCCGCGCAGTGTTTGATACCATTCAAGACTAAACTGCAACTTTTGCTTTGACTTTTAGTATAAATAGCATTTGAACAGAAGGAAATATCATTAGAACTAAAGCGATGTGTAGATTCGTTGAGTAAGAGGAAATAGATCTAATTCAGCTTGTAATAATCGACCCAAATAAATATACCTACAAACATGTTGAATAAAATCTTCTATAACATCTTTGTATGTAGCAAGCGATATAAGTAGTTGCAGTGTTTTCTCGAAAGTAGCTCAATTCTTCAAGAACTGTTTGAAGATTTTCTTTAAAGTGTTGATGACTCGTGATAGTTTCCATGTTTCCAGCACGTTACTGAGTCACGTCTGTTATTTCATAATAGCTGTTGTTAAGTTTTCGAGTTGTGTAATGTTTTCCATCGTTTAGATCAGTTTCAACATTTAGCGGTGATCCCTTCAGATCAAGTTATTAGTTTTATTTACGTTTAGGTAACTAATAATGTTAAAACTAATAGCATTTAGTTCTAATTACAACATAACATTATACTTATGAAAATAAAATAAGAGAAAGAAGATTCAGGTCAGACAAAAAATACAGATTTGTTATGATATAAAGTATTTTTTGTCACAATTCTATCTATTTTAATTCATAGATTATCAAGTTATAAAAAACATTGTCCAAGCCTTAACAAAGAAACTGAAAGTGAAGCTGTCTTCTCATCCTCGAGACATTCAATTTCAGTTATTAAACGGCAGCTGTCAACAGTATAATCGCCACTACCAAAATGGATTCCACGACCCGCTCACCACTTACGATTTCGTCGGTAAAAAGATCGTTATCCCAAGCCATTATCGTCCGTAATATTACGAAAATGGCTATCGGATCGGCGTTGGGCTTATTTGGATAGTAAAATCGAAATCTCGAAGTCAGTTTCCATTGACCAGTGTTAGGTGCACTAGGTTATGTGTTTACTTTCATTCTCTAGGGCACATGTACTGGTCTTCATTTATCTCTTACAAGTATTTCTGAACATGAAGACAATAAGATGATAAACGTAAGTTAAAGCAATCTTACGATATTAGTTTAATATTTTTGTATTTGAAACTTCTTACAAAGTAATATGTATTTCCAGATTACAAGAGAGTTCCATGATTGTATAGCTTTTAACAAATGCTAAATCAACGTTATATGACGTATTTTAATTAAAGTGAACTGTTTAGTACACCATAGTGAACGACATTATTATTGAGGCATGACACATTTTGGTTAAAATTTTGCTACGGATAGAGAGAAATACGGAAGTTACAGAGAAACAAAAAAAATCAGATCATTAATCATCACTATTCCTTTATAAAATATATTATGAACCTAAAATAGATTCTGAACGATATATGTGGGAATGCCAATAAATGTCCCGTTAGCGTTCCACTTTGATAAAATCCATAAATCAACTTCTAGGTTCTATTAAAACTATCCAAGCGCATTCCAAACGCGTAATTTTCTACGATATGGGTAAATTATTCAACATCGATCCAAGATCTAGTGTAAATTGATGATGTAACATAATGGGTTGATAGTCTTCATTCCATTTGTTCCCAACCTCAGGAAAGAATTAATATTGACGTAAGTTTCGCGAATAAAATTTATAACTGGCCAGCATTTTTTCACAGCTGTTATTTATGTTACAAACAGACCATTCTTCTATACTAAATGTTGATTGCCTTTAACCGCATTTCTGTTATTTATGTTATATGAATTTGCCTATATCGAAATAACATTGCGTTGTTATTAGATACTATAATATAAGATACTATTACTATAGTACTGCATAATGAATTGACTACTGAGACTTTAAAAAGGATTTAATATTAGACTATACTGCTATCCTTTATCACTAGATGCGTGATAATCGTAAAGTTATAATGATACTGGCAGTTGTCAGTAACAACTTACTCTAATTTAATGTTCCTTGTTAAAGTTACTCTTTACATCTGTAGAATATTTTAATATTTATATGCCCTGAGATTTTGCTAATTATGGGTTTTTGCATGGGAAGAATTTACTGGGTAGCAAATTTCCTTATTTCCAGTGCCTCTAAAAGATATATGATTGATCGAACAGCAATAAATATTTACGAGAAATCTTAATAAGGATAGCAGTGATGTCGCTTGGGGCCACATGGTAAGAATTACGATTGTTCAGAATTTAATATTGTAAACGTTTGCATCTCAACATCCTCACCATTCCGTAATTGGCACAACAGTAGTTACTGCCCAGCTTTCTAAATCTAACGGTTTTCCACTGACTTCTTGTCTTTATTTGTCCATCAATCTATCTGGTTAGTTTTGTCTGACCTGCCTTGTTTGTGTGGACACAGGAGTGTTAGAAGTAAATTGTTTACTTGGAAGTCGAATTTCATTTGCATTTACTACTACAAGCATTATTTTCAACTATCCATTTATCGATTAAAATTACAAAAACCTCTAACGTCACATTCATCCTGTTTTAACCATGGAACATCGTTTAGTCATAATTTTTTTGCTACCAATCATTTCGACACGCCATGTTTTATTTCGTTTATTTTCTTAGTGTTATCAGTGTGTATTCTTTCTTATTTTACATGTTACTGTTTAAAACTTTCTTGTTCTTCCTCTATAATGGAAATTTAAAATTGTTCTCGTAACATTTACGAGTAATAGCAAATCGGGCAGGATGTCGTGACGTCGGCGTCCCGATAACGGCATACCAGGGACCTTGACTGGCTCGTGAGTCGTAAACCTTAAGAGAAAGACCAACGTATTTCTGTATGAGGTTCGACCTGAACCAAGTTACCTATTTCTGCTCAATAGCAATCGTCGCTTTGTTAAAATGAAAGTTCTTCATTTCGAAGTCATTATTCTATAATGAATTAGTTTATTTGTAAATACTACGTCTAATTTTATTCAGTCATAATTCACGTTTCGGATATTTTAAAGTAAATAGTAAATATAGCCTTCTTGTTTAAGTTAATATAAAATCACGAAACAATTAAATTGAACAAAAGCACCTGTCAAACAACTCAACTAAACGAAACAAAAACAGTACAAATGGTACCTACCATTGTTCTGAAAAGTTAATCGACTAAGAAATTTAATTTCCTTTCTTCGCACTTTATGGCATTGTCTGAAAAAGCGACGAATCGTTCAAGCTAGTTCCCATGGAATAAAATATTATGTATAAGCAATACACAATTACATTCGTGAAACCATAGGAAGTATTATACTTTCATTAACTTTTGAAGCATCATTTATATTAAAATTTGTATTACAGATAGCAGCGCTTTCTGATGCGACACCGTCAAATTTCGAAGTAATGTATCTGACTATTTTTAATTAGGAGTGCCAAGGCATTCAATATGATTTTGTGTTTTTATCATAAATGACAGTTTTGAGGTAAGTTTAATAATACGAATAAAAAAATACATACCTAATTACCAATATTATAAAGAAATTTCATTTCGTTTGTGGTGTCTTATACGCACACACTTTTTTTGTTAGTAGATACCTATGCAGTTATGTAAATACAATTTATTTAGCGCATCGTAGCCGACTGACTATCTGATGTGTTCAAATATGGTGGATTCAGGAAGAAATGTATCTAAATAAGTTGTCGTAGCAGCGATAGTCAAGTCCGGAACGTATCAGACCGTTTTTAATAAAAAAAATGAATGTTAAAATTTTATTATGAATATCATGATTTTTCAATATTAGGTACAATGACTTGAGTAAGTGTATTGATTGTCAGAAATATTTTCTTCCAATTCAGTCCTTAAAGCAAGGTTAAGGAAGTTCGTTCCAAAGATATCAACTACTGCTATGTTAACTATTCAGCGGAATAAAATCATACTAATAACGACAACAATTTGAAATTCAAACCTTATGAAACATTTTAAGGAGTCATACAATGTTAATAAGGTGACGTAAAAGGAAAATTTGAGTACCGTTGGCCTCTAGGCCCTTTAAGATAGTCTGAGCGCGAAGTCAGTTTCTATGGCTTTCAAATGTCACCGCCACTCAGGTCGCCGCCGACACGGCAGATTCACGTTTTACTGGAAATTTCTGTTATTAGGTACTCAACAACATCTTTCCTGTATACGTGGTGTTATTTACTGACGAAGTTTTGTGTTGTAACAGCAACTAAATTAATCTAAAGATCTGAAGTGAAAATTCCATCTTAACTTGTTAAGTTTAAGTGTTAAGTTGTGTTTAGTTTAAGTGTTGTTAATCATCGGTATTACTAAAGTTATTACCTATCTATTAAGTTGTCTTGTGCTTTAATCACTCGATTCCGTTGCATTGAATTTTTTACCACATTCATCTAATTGAAATTGTGCATCGTTCAAATTATAACACAATCTGTATTGCACGATGTCTCTTTAATTTTCCACGCTGTTATTTCAAGATGTAAGTACTAGCATCTTTACATTGGTACTTACATCTTTTTCTACACTCCGCCAATTACTAGTTAATGTTGGGTCTTTAGTAACTTCGTTATCGTTTTTCCCTTCTAATCATCTCTTTTTCTATGGATTACCAACGAGTTCAGTTTTACTCCATTACCGAGCGAGAGTCTTCATTAAAGCAACCAATTCAAACATACATTAAATAGAAAAGTACTAAAGTAAAGTTAGTAATTATTTTCAATGAAGTAAAATTTTACGTTCAACGTATAAGGGTATTGTATATTCGACACGTTATCAGCAAAAAGTGAACGGTCGATATACAGGTTTTTGCCTTCGTTTTTTTCTTTCGCAGCGATAAGTTTACGCAATGAACCTCAGTCTGGTTTTTAACGATTATATCTGTATTCGAGGTGCAAGTTCTCAGCTGTAATTGCGATTATTAATCTACTGTTGATATCGGAAATCTGGGATATATGAGCCAGTTTTAAAGTAGATTGCTTTAGTACCTCAAGTATTGCGTTGTGTGGCGTACTTAAAGTATTTTTTTTATCGACGAGGTACGTTTATGATTTGGTATCAAAAAACATTCTGTAACTTAAATCTTAATAATAATTTAATATTTCTTTAAGAATGTATTGTACTTCCTATTCGGACGATACGGGTGCCATACCATACGGATTATATTTTCCATTATAAAAAGAGGTTAAAATGAAAACATGGATTGTAGAAATAACTGGTAGATAGTACTTCCTACTGCGTATTTCCTGGCAACCCACTGTTACTGCGAGTACTTTGTAATTAACAGGAGCACTGGTAATAACAGTGGGAAATCACTTATAATGGGAATTAATAGGATTAGCGCAAGGTAGCGAACACGCAACGTATATTGATAATATTTTATTAAATCCCAGCATGAGATACGATGGCTGTAATGAAATCGTGTTCGTTCCTAATGATCCTGGAATGGAACGAGATAGAATTATACGTAATCATAGGATTTTATGATTGGTTGAGGGAGAAATTATACACAAGGATCTTCGAATAATAAATAAAATCTGATCGAGATTGCAGATTGAACATTAATTAAGTATAGAATTTTACCGGCTTTGTAATTAATAGTTGCATATAAAATATTTTTATATACTTTTTAGCATTTAGATCCCCTGTAGGTATCGCGGGTGGTATAAACCATTAAAGTTACATTGTGGTCGTTCCGGGTATATATGTGCCTTTTAGTAGTATAAAGGCGATTACGACAATTGTTATGAAATGTAGGTACGTCAGCTCTACTTGTCATCAAACTTTACAAAGTAAAATTATAGTTTAAAGTTATTGGTTCATCCTTTATAATCATTCAATAGGTGCAAAACATGTAAATTGAAGTGGTAAGTTTTTTAAAATGAATCCATGAAAAATAGATTCTTGTAAGCAAACGAAAAATCCCTAACTTGTAGTTTTCATTCAAATAGTTCCTAAGCGAATTGTCCATTTTAAAGTATATCTATAAGATACACAACTTAAAACGAACATTGAAGTTAATCCGCCATAACAAATGATTGCAATAAAACCTTACTCAGTAGTTAGTGTCACTACAATTGAGCTATAGGGTCGTCTTATAACTTAACTTTGTCTTGTTTTTAGGTAGGTCACTATGGAAATAAAATACCTATAGCTCACGTTACCTACCACCGTACAGCATTAAGTCAAGTCATGATCTTTGCGATTTACGGCACATGATCACAAAATGCCACGCCGTCAATTTAACGATTCATAAATAATGCTTGAACATAGGTCATACAGATTTGATCAGAATTATAGATAGACGACTAGGGTACCTAGAAATAAATGCTTTTCCAAACTTAGACTTATTTGTATGGGTTCGTCAAAGTGTAAAATAGATCGGTCCAAAAATTAATGTAAATTTTACTTAATCAGAAGACACAATGCATCTTCATCTTCAAAAATAAATTCAATAGAATTAGAGGTAGGTAAATAATAAACACTTTATTTTTTTTCTCTAGGATATGTGTAGGGAATATCTATGTATGTTTAGAACTTGTAATATTATCAACACGATTCGTGTTCGTTTGAAAAACATCAGACATTTTTTTGCACGCACAGGAACTCGTAAATTGCGTTATATCTTTAAAAAACCGTAGGCTTATATGGAAATCTACAGTGAGCCTAGCTTTATACCTCGATGGTACGTCATTAAACAAAACAATACACTTAGAAGAAACGTTACTGCCACCTATTGTGTTCATGACAAATTTTACGATACAAAATCAAAGTCCCTTTGGCTTTACGGCTTTATTTTGACTGAAGCTATAATTTTGTCCGAAGTAATCTTATTTAGAAAATTTACGGCGTTAAACTAACTAAACATTTCCGTTTCAGTGCAAACAAAAGACACCAGGACGTATTTTATGGCCTAGTTATAAAGGATAACGCAATGGTAATATCTTAAATTACTGAGGAATTTGTGAAGTAAACAACCTTGCTTGCTATTATAACTTATGACTTGTTTGCTTCGAAACGCTAATTTGAGTAGGCTACTTAATATAGATAAGATTTAGTTCAATAATCGTTTAGTTCGACAGCCTGTTCAAAGGATTTTGAACTCTCGAGACACTGAATCCCACGGTTAGACGAAGAAAGTGGAATAAGGTTACACGTAATATGCTCTGTTTGATTTTTTCTGAGTGTGTCCAATAAATGATCTCATTACACTTCATACTCGCATGTTACGTCGATGTTACAAATCAATTCTGAACATTACCTCTGAATGATTATGTCGCAAAATCAGATTAATTGTTACGTTTCTCGGAATCAAACAATTGTCTCTTTGTATTATGTGGTATACATAAGAAATTAGGTCGTGGTTTCAAGCGCGCAGGCTGTATTTGAGTACTTAAACTGTGTTTTTTTTTCATTCATACTAACTTTGTACATAATAAATACACGATAATAGCTAAAATACTAAAAAGAATAAAGTTTAGATCCGTTGATAAAATGTGTTTATTTGGTGATTGTACATTACATTTTAAATATTTATACAATCCAATAGAAACAATACTAATCTTATCAATTTTTATATCAATTCCGGCTCCATTGTCTTATTAATTGCAATTATATTTTATCAAGGAAATAATTGTTACAATAATCTAATTTAGCTTATAAATGTTAGTTAAGAAATATAAGTATTAACGAAAACGGTAACTACATCAACATGATTCAGATCATAAAACCAATCGGGGTGAGTTTGATAGGCTGTAACTAATAGGGCCTTATCTAGTGAAGGGCCAACCCAGAATAGCTCGTTTAATGAGGTTAAAAAGGTTAGATGGGTAACACGTTGCTAAATCCAGATCCCTTTCAGATGCCACAAGATGAAAGACAAAGGTCAAAGTATACTCTGATCTAACGACACCGAAGATTTTTGTGAAGATTGCAATTTATAAGGTGGTTATGAACAAGCATGGGAATATCGGACGAAAGCATAAAAGGTTATGCCAAAGCTTAAAGGTAGTTTTATCCTCTTCTTGGTTCAAAACGCATCAGAGATGCTCATAATTTCACTAATATTTATTTATGGTTTCTGAGGAAATACTTAACCCATATCAGCTGACTCTTCTGTTATTCACATTTTTTTGTTATTTTTAAAAAGAAACAGACTTTTAGCATAATAATATCTATCTTTAGCTATCTTATTGGACAATTTTTGATAGTGACATGTGATAAAAAGACATAAATAGAATGACAATCCTATTTCAGGTCAATTTCAAATCTGTTGCTGTTTCGGAAGATTAAGATAGAACCAATGATAAGAACATCTAATTTTAAAGCATCGCTGGTCTCGGCTCTTTAAAAAGAAAGAGAAACATGCAAATTATTTCAGATCTAGGCCAGGCTTCGGCTTCTATTGCATTGTATTCTCCAAAAGTTCTGTAACTTATTTCGAGGTTTTTATTATTTTACCACATCAAAATAAATAATGCAACAAATAATAAATCCAAAATATTTACAGTTATCCCAATCCCACAAGAATTTTGAGTCAAGTATTTATTCCAATTACGTTATATTAATGTTATGAGTGTTACGCACACGGATGCTCTTACTCTTCTAACCTACATCCTAGTACAATTTGTCATCTCCAAAGCCAGCTACTGACCTGCAAAACCTAACAAAGATTGATTAATTGGCATCGCTTTTCATTCGCGCAGTAAATAGTGAATACGTTTATTGTTGCAATCTGGGACTACCAAAATTATGATGGCGACTGAGTCACGTAACTGACCGGTTCCCACGCCCACTTTGGCCCACGCACATTCGGACTGGCCAGTTGACATCTTGCAAGGGTGCTCGTTAACTCAAAATGGTGCAGCAGATATTGGAGACTCTAAATTGGTGTGTAGCGAAGTAGTTGATGTAGAACCTTTGGGATTATTCGTTATAGGCGAAAGGTATTGAGACACGGATGTAATGCAATACAGGATACACATAGTTTTGAATCAATGACGTGAATTTCTAATCTAAAGCTTATGTATACGTTAAATCTAACTCTTTGTATTAATTTATAAGATTAAATAACGCTGATTTAGGGATTTTTTGATTAAATATACATTGCTAAAGTTTACAGGGAGTAAAATTGAATGTTAATATGGAATTGTGGTCTAATATTTTCTGAGCGCAGAGAGGCACTAATATCAATTTATTCTCTAACTAGCTACCCGTCCTCACTTTATTTCAGATAAAAATATAGTATGTACAATGTAGGTACAGGTAGGTACACACTATACTACATTCGTATAAAGTTTAGGTATTTTTGATTAAAAATTTATTTCCTGTTTAGTACAATTGTTAAATCTTAAAAAAAACATGAATTATATTTACAATGTAAAAGGTATACTTACAAAAATCTTCATATTGTATTTTACTTTTTATATTCTAACAATGATAAATTAAACAATAATCTGTTTTAACATTACTTATATCACAGTGTCAAAATATATCCATTCAGACAATAATTATATTAGAAGGCTTCCGGTATGCAACGCAGTTGGAAACCAAAAATGAATTCACTTGCATTCTCAGCATTCCTAGCGGCCAGCCTCTCCTTGTTTGTTTGTCTAATTGAATGGAATACAATAAATGTGTAATTGGTATTACTAATTACTGACTCGGCGCTATTGTTGTGTGGCGATTCTTTCTCACAATTGCCATTGTGGTCGAACAATGTTGGGAGCTGACCTCAGGCTTGATGCAACGTTAGCGAGGTAGCATCTGATATGTGGCTGTCTCCAGATTTAGTTGATAACTCCTTGAGGAGACAATGCGTATTACATTGCGCTAGGACGTGTTGAATAAGATTATATCTGCGATTAGGTTGTGTGAGTGACGTTACTCTGTGGAATTTATAGTGTCGATAATGTAGGTACGTGTGTTAGCGGAGATAGACTAGTTTATTTTTTAAACATTGTTTTTCCTGATTAATATGTTAATGTAACGTAACTTTAGATGTAACTAATCAATGATTTTTCTATTGTTACAGATGGGAAAGTGGAGTAGGTGACTTAAGGAATGCGAATACATCGGAATAATTATTGTTGCGTAAGTATTTTAACTTTTTTTATAACATTTGTGTAGTAAGCAGTTTAGTGTGACACCCAAGTGTGCTGTGCTAGTCAAGCTCCAATTTGAAGTTACAGTGTAAATACAAGTATACAAGTCAAAGAAATGTTTGAGTATTATTAAATTACTATAATTTCTAGATTGAATTGGCTTTGCCATTGGTAAAAGAAACATCGACACTAGTGGAGTTGCCAGATACGGGTTCTTATGGCATTTTCGGGCCATAAGACAAATTGGTACAAACACAACTTCTAACTCAATATAATTTCTTTGTAATCTGAGAAAAAAGGTCCAAACGCAACTGTAGCCTCAAGTCATTATAAAATTAATATGGAATCTTCAAACTGTTGACAAGACCGACAAATTGAATAGAAAAAAATGAATTTTATCACTCCATTAATTTCCAGTGATTTACCGCCATCGGTAACAAAATATGCATTGTTTAACCGCCTTTTGTGGTCTGTATTTGTTTATCTTCGGAGCAACTAATTTATAGCATTATATTAGCTACCCACTGATATTGCTTAGTATTTACGGTATGGATATTACGACAAAGGGCGATTAATAACTACCTAAGAGTTAAGTTCAGTATTATCAACAGGTACCATTAGGTCTACGGGCTGATAAATCGTCACGTGAACTAAGCAATCATTACTTGCGAAAGCCGTTTGATTTATGACTGGGCTTTATATTAACGAAAAGAATTTGTATTATTAATTAAGCTTAGAGATGTTTTTCAAATACATGGAACACTTATTTATTTTCAAACAGTATTTCCTATTTAGTTTATTTCCTGTATAGCTCAAAACAATTTATACAAATACTCTTCGGTATAAAAATAGATTCTAGATTACTCATATCTCGAACAGTTTTATGTATTTTATTTAATGTAACATAAACATTTAAATAACATTTATACTTTAGTATTTCCGATCTAATACAATCGATGTTGAATTTATTCAATCCGTATAAAATTTTAAAGCTTGTTCAACTTTACTTGCCGAACAACTTGCATAGTTAACAATTTCACGCATACAGTCTCAATTAGTTAAATGTGTAGAAACAAGTTCTCAAGTAGGATTCGAGGTGATCATTTTTAACCAAGCATTTAATTTTATAGTTACTAGGTGTGGTCGGTGTAACGGTTGAATTTAACATACAGACAGATAATAAACGTTTATATCTAAATTCTTATTACTTATTTTTTTATAGCACTAATTCATCGCTGTTAATAAATGAACGGTTATGATGAATGATTTTTCATTTATTGCAGTGTACGAAAATTTCTTAAAGAAATACGCAGAATAAAATGTATGTGTTAGAAATATTATCTTTACTAATGGACATTTTCAACAATCTATCTATCGATAGTTATAGTGCATGGGATGTGATGTGTGATGTGGAAAGTGTTCGTTTCCTATTCTTAGTATAAATCTGATTTTGAGAATATACATATTAAGGCCCATATTCAATAGGAATAAACAATAATTATCTTTGTTACACTAGATAAGTGTAACTATTAAATGGATACTATATTAGTAATATGAATACTAAGCCCTAAACACCTTACTACCGATTGAAATAACTCCCTTTAAAGCAAGTGAAAGTAAATATTTATTAATAAAATAGATTTGCGATTAATGCTATCTCAGGTTTCGCGTGGGTTATCTAATGAGAGATAAATTGTCCTAGCTTGAAGATAGATTTATTAAATTAATTATCGCATGAATATATTAATATTTCAGGCTTAATTTAGTTAAGGATAAATTTTGCGGTACAATCTATTAGGTAACTTAATTAAAGTGTTTTTATTATAATTGGATACATGTTAAAGAATTGAAATCTGATTTAGTAAATTGTGTTGTATAATAAGTTACTGCCGTCATAATAAAAAAGACGTATCTACCAAAATATAAAAAAAAAAACTAAAAAAAAAATACTGGGAGTTGCGTCTTTTTCTCCTGATTCCGAAGATTACTTATCTAACTAAATTTCGATAAAAATGTTAGATACAGCCTTTTTTATTTTGACGCAGAGTAGTTGTCGTTAGAGTTTAAAAATACGATAATGCTATTGAATAAAGAACTCATTTTTTTTGTATTGTACCTTTTTGTAGAACACTTTTTTTATGTAATACATTCAATACATTTATGAACTAAACAATACATTCAATAAATATTGTAACATCGACTGGAATATGGCTTTCCCTTACATAATCCTTGTGGTAAAAGTAAAGTTTCGTTCACGCTCATAAAAAGGTGATTCATACTTGTAACGTTCGAGCTCCTATTGTATTACTGTTTGGTTGCAAACAGATCTAGTGACCACACCACACTTACCACCGTTTCCTTGTTGCTACCTAACGATCAATATGTATAGTATATTACATAGGGTAGGGAAATAAGTATAGTATATAATCTATATATATAAAAGCGAAAGGTCACTCACTCATCACGATATCTCAGATATTACAAGTGCTAGGAGTTTCAAATTTTGCATACGGGTTCTTTTAAAGACGTAAGTGCTCACTAAGACGGGATTTCATG
>DWKA01001027.1:0-13639 GCA_018249155.1 Panoquina ocola ocola
TGCTTGAGAGATTTATCAATTATACAAGACTTATCAATTAGATTACATGTCATTGCAAAATTGCATTGATTGTGTAGTTATATATAAATAGCACGAAGATAAATGATTTATTACATAATATGACTGTCGAATATAATAAACCCGATAACACAGTCTAATACAATCCTAGTACCCTAAAAATGTAAATCCCTGAACAAAATACAGCGATAGAGTAAGAGCGCTTGTAGACGTCCGTTTTTTTCACCGGATAACACCGGATACATTGTTTGCCGGACTGATGTCCGGTGCATCTACAGCACACATTCATTATAAACCACACACCACTGCGAATCCGGTAAAAAAGCACGACCCGATACCCAATGAAAAAAGGGATGTCTACAATCGATTTAAAGGTAGAGCAGTGTTACCTGATGCGGTATCTGTGGGAGCTGTCGTTTCTTGGGGCTGGTGGTGGGCGTGGCGGTGGCCGAGCGCGACTGGAAGCGCGGCGCGTACGCGTGCGTCGGCAGCCGCGCGCCCTCGCCGTTCCCGCGCTCGCCCACTGGCATTGCACACACGGTAAACTTACGCCCCACTGACCCTGGTGCCTCTCAACTCCTCTATACAACTCCACCACCGACAATCATGCTAACACGTCACGGTTACACTAACACAGTTAATCGAGCATGAGTCGTGAAGAAAGACTGAATGTAAACAGTTTAAACGTACAAAAATTATAAACACTTACGGGACTCGCCTTAGAGATAGAAATTAGATAACAGATTTGAAAGGTCATGCAATCATAAGAAATTGTGATATCGACGATAAAACATCGCACGACGCGCACACGACCGAATTTCAAAAGCGTCGGGTCGTGAGCGCGACGCGTGTTGTAAGTAAAGTGAAGAGCGTGCTCGTATTGGGTAGAGTAGGACGAGGTTAGCGGAAGATGCGTGAAATAAAAATCAAGGAGGAAGTCAAAACAGTAAGTGGCAGTAAAGTGGTGATGAGCGACGCGGCGAGAAACGTGCGTGTCTCGGCGACAGTGTTCCGTGCGGGGTCGGGGCCCGCTGATCGACCTCCACGGACGTACCGAAGATATTTAATGATTTATGAACTTGTACACATATCGTTGTAACACCATGTACGCGGACCTCTTGCTAACGAATCTATTTCCGTCCCAGTCTTCATAAAATATTCAACTTTATTGGTAAGTATTAATAAATTTGGATACGCGGTAATCGACTCTCATCGATAAAATCTTTAACCGAGTGGACGAAAGATAAATCGATGACGCATTAGACGCAAACCCTTCGACCGAGTATCGTTAACAAGAGCTCCTTCAAGAAACGCCACCAATGAAAAACAAGTAGAATTTGTTAAGTTAACAGTCAGGCGATATGGGTATATTTCGCAAAATTAGAGATAAACTTGCGAGTCAGCGATCGTCTAAAGTAGCGGGTACTCCAAGACGCGCAAGTTCGCGGGTCAGTTTATATCTAATTTGCGTCGGTAAGTTCCAAATGAGATATAACCGCCGTGCGACCGGAGGATCGCAGATGGTGTATATGTAATTTGGGGCGACCGCTGTCGGTTTGTTCGTGGACCTGTGTAGCGCCAGGGGTCGCGGTCGGCGGGCGGGGAGAGCGAGCGGCGCGGCGACTTGCTGCGAGCGCCCGCCGCGGACTGCGACCGCGCCACGCTGTAGCCGCCCTGCGCAAATCACATCCAACTCTGTAGTCTACAACTGCCTGTACAACTCGCGCCAAGTTTGGTCGGCCAAATAAGCGATCCATTATAAATACACCCGAGGTCCGAGGTCGAATAAAAATCATAACCATTGTAAACTTGGCATTGTACTCTACGATGGGAGATTAAAACATGAGTTGATACAATGCATCGCGTCTACGATATTGATCGTAGCAAACTAAACTGTTTCATTTATCGCTACATTGCATAAATTATGTTGTACCGTCCAAAATAGATATTAAGTGACATTAATATTGATTTGTTATTTCAATTAATATGCATCAACGAATCGGATCGATAAATAGTATTTAAGTATTTATAAACATATTCTGTTTATATAATATGGAACTACTTTCAACGGATTAGTTATTAGATTGAGCATTGGCAATATTATTTTACTATCGTTCAGATTGTAAGAGTGCAGCATTAACTTCCCTCGACCTTGACCCGTGCCCAAAAATGCATTTAATTTTTACAGAAACAAACGAACAGAGCGCGTAATTTTTTGTACATATTTACACATTGAAAACAAATGATTGTAAAGGTCGTTTATTCTGCTAGAATCTTACTCTTTCTCTGGCCATGCCGGCGGTTCGCACTCTTCCAGCCGGCGACATATCTCTTCTACTGCACCGAGTCCCGTCAATCTTTGTGAAACAAACACCAAGTTCTGGGTATAGACTAACTATTGAAATAAAAACTTTTATGTATCTTTACACAATAGGTAATACGTTAGTTTATAAATTAATACCAATATATGATAGGTATGTTCCCAATATTTGAGCTTTCGTTAGCACAAACATAAGGACACTCGAAATGCGAAAAGTCTTCTACATGGTTGCATTTTATTTCACGGAAAAGATGACTTTTATTTTTTCTTACGTAAGTTCGTTACACACTATCTGATCTTGCCATTCCAAGATCTCTGATTTATTAGCTGCTACAGACTAGAGATGTTACATACACGTAGCATTGAGTAGTGCTATCTTCGGTGTTAAGTTATTTTACATTACATATGTAGATATAATAAAATCAGAGGCTAAGTTTATTGCACTTTTCATTAGTAAATAATTCATAAATAGAAACAATTTTAATAATTTATTATGCAAACATGACATTTTTATAAGATAAATTTTCTTCGAAATAATTATGTTTTTGTTATAAGTAGTACCTACAGCACTTTTATCAACAAGTGGAAAATTTCCATCTCACTGTAGTATTCAAGAACGCTTAAACTTTCGTTTACAAATTTATGGAGAGCCTTGAATCGTAATTTATTTGGGAAAACTAAACATGAAAAATTCTTTTCTTTAAAAAAATAATTACAAAACATTCACAAAGTGCGCCGAACAATGAGGTTGAGAGCTCAGAATTGCATCTGAATGACGTAACATTTTAGAGGAAGTTGTTTCTGTTATCAAATATTAGTACCTACCTACTTAGATTGTTATAATAACTTTTACGAAAAGTTAAGTTGTTTACATGAGTATCTAAATCTATCCTCAAGAATTCAAGATTTAAAGACAGTAGGTACCTATCTATGTATATCTAAAAGGCTCTGGAGAGGTTTTCATAGTAAGTCAAAATATTTGATTGTGAAAAAATGAATGCCTTTTCCTGATATGACATTATGGTAAGATTTAACTTCGAGAATATGACCTGGATAAAACGAATTATAGACATACCTCGTGTGGAGGCGGTGGGCTAGAGCTCGAAGCGAGACTCGAGAGCGAATGGTGTCTCCGCAGTTCGCTCTCACTCGGCGACTCAGAGTCTGATAGTCTAGAGGTCGACGTCGACGGTGGCGATAGATGTTCACCGTCGCCTTCCTCGTCGCGGTATCTCTGGATTACGATAAAATATTTTGAATACTCTAAACCATTGGCAGTGGACTCATTTGCATCCTCAATACCATAGGAAACAATTAACTTGATTAATAAAAAAATAATGGACCTAATATACCACCCAGTGAGAAACGTGTGAATTAGGCCATGAAACTGAACTATTGTGTCTTTTTTTATGTTCAAAGCGTATTTGATTAAACATATACTACGCATATTTATATCAAAGTTACATGGCCTGCAGTAGTATAATATTGAAGTAATATGGTTACATTTAAATTACAAATGCAGTTAATGATTCCAAATAAAATCAATATTGACAAAATAAATATAAATTTTAAATTAAACATAATACTTACACTAAAACTAGCAGAATCTTCATGAGGTTGCAACATATACCAATTAGGTTCATGACTTATGACAACAGTATCCAGATCCAAAAGCACTTCACCAAGAAAATCATTGGGACCATATCGAGTTAAATCCCAAACCGTGACCTAAAAGATAAACATATTTAAAACTCATTCGGCTTCAGTTACCTAAATATAAAATAACCGAAAAAGTATAGAAGCCAGAAAAATACATACAAACGTTATGTAGTTTGTAGAGATCTTACGAAACAAATATTGGAAGTGGAGCTCAGGAAACGCTGAGTATTAAAGCTCAACGTGTGTGATCTACTCGTATGTAATACAATTACAACAATCTAATTTGCAGAAATCAGTTCAAACTAACCTCTAGTGTTCTTTTCTTAATGTCTGCTATCCGGATACCACAGTATACGAAAGTTTGGTTCCACCTCGGCTCTAACGTGTTCGCTAACGTCTTGGTTCGTCGTTTGCTCTTTTCGCTCTTGTCGGGTAAGAGAAAGATCTTCGCATACGGACACCGAGGGGAGCCATCGACTCGTGAACTCAAACCACTGGCGGAAACGACTGTCACCAGCAGTTGAAGTGCGGGAATGTCGAAGTATATTTTTAACTGTATTGAAAGATTTTTGAATTTTTGAATTCCAATTAGTAAAAAAAGTAATAAAGCAATGGTAACATTGGAAACAATCTAAAAGCCAGTTCTTTATCAAACACAAACAGCAAATAGTTCGAAAGCCAAATGTAACAATTCAGTCTAATTTAAACCCGTGTTATTTGTATCTAATTGTTCAGTAATATCTGTTACTACAGCTCTCTGAGCGCTAATAGATAGAATGCGTGGGACGTTTGCGTATTTATAGGTAATTTATAATCCACAGTTCACGCGCTTATGCCGGCAACTTCATAAAAAATCAATGGAAGGTTCGTAGTCGTAAATATTGGTTGCTGTATTATTTATTTGCTGTGTTACTCTGAACATTGCACAACATTTAGATACATTATGGTGTGCGTATAAAATGGATTAGATAACTCGGAAATCAATGTCGATGGGATAACAGTAAATTCAATCGGATTATGCGAGACGTAATCGAATGCATCAGAGGGTTTAACTGAAAATTGTAAGTTAATGATGTTGGTAGTAGAGACAGTGCTGACAACAGACAAAATAAAAAAAATAGAACGTCTTCCATCGGACCTGGATGCGTCCGGCGACCCCTGCGTTGTAATGGCCGTGTCGGCCGGTGCGACGGCGCGCGTGCACGTCCGGCGAGCCGGGTGACGTCACCAACACGCTGGGCTTCTCGCAACCGCCCATTATCTCCGTGTACACCTCTGCACAGAGTGCGCTCATCAACAAATCGCCACTTAAGTTAATACTGCCACTTACACTATGACGTCATGACATCGTAGTCCTGCTATGTATAGCGTTGCCAGACCTACTGTCTTACCAGGAGATTTGGGTATTGATCTCGGAAATAAGTACAAAAAGTAATCTTAATGGTTATTTTTGTAATTTTGTACAAATTTTTCTAAAATCTATTATTATATCGATATGTACCTATCTCACCGTATGTTTCACAAACTAAAAATTTTTTCGACTCTATTATGTTTAAAGTAAGTATTACGTTAAAGTTACAGAGAGACAGGTTAAATGCGAGACAAAATTCATAAAGTTTCAATCTGCAAGCCACATTATTAATCTCCAAAGTGATTAGTTATTTATTAATTTACTTAACAGGTCATCATTTGATTACCTTGAGCACATAGTAGTATAATAGGCAATTATCTTACAATTTACATAATCATGTCATGTAATCTGTTACCGGGACAGTAATATTGCATCTATAATCAGTTCTGCGATTAGATGTTTTATTTTAAATAATTATCTATTTACAAATACATTTACTATTTAAAGCCTAATAATATTAAACTTTTCTTTACAATGTCTACAATTTAAAAGTTAAAATAATGCAGAGTTAATAATGCTAATTAATTTACTTATAAAAATATACTACTGAATTTCTTCGAATTTTCCCTGAATTTCTCCTGATTTTGTACCAATTGGACCTGGCAACACTACGCAGTTGATTCAATTATATTCATTTTTTTTATCAAATTGTTAATATTTTTGTATTAATGATTAAACAATTATGATTTATCATAAATAGATAATACAAATAAAGGTTTTCATAACTCTTGGTTCCTCTTTAAAGGTAACCTTCCAGCGGTCATCTTAAGCGACGAAATGCAACTACAGCAAGCCGTCTGAGATCATGAAGACATGCAATATAAACACTTTATGAGCCAATAACCAATTACCTTATTTAAGGGTGCTTGGAATGGAGCGGAGTGGAGTCGATGGAGTATTTTTTTAGCTAAAAGAATTGCATTCCTTTATCAGGATAAAAGATTCCGTATTTTTTATTTTCTGCAATGCAATTAGTTGAAAAATATTCCAGTATTGAAACGCTTCAATGGAAAGCACTCTAATTTAGAACTAATTAATTTTATTAAAAGCTTTGAATGAACTTGCAATGGTTGTATTATTATTTCTTGTATTATTGTTTAAGACAAAACTTGCAAGCTAAGTTAGAATCACTCCCGCTTATCCTACAAGCTAAAGTTTCACACATTGCTAGTGTTTTGATGGATTTTTGTGAAAAGCATGATCTCATACAACACACAGCGTTGGCTTCAGATAAGGGAACTCCGCAGCGATACATAAAGCGTTTATGTATTTTTTAAACTATAGAATAATTTTAATTAAAAGTGTTTAATATTGAACGATACATATATTGCCATTACATGTTCTAATAGGTACTTAAGGCAGAATTAAAATAATTTATAGTGGCATGTACAGATGTCACCATTAACTATTACGTGAAGGTGTCCCTCCATCAGGCATTAGTTAATATACTCGTAAATGACACCTGAATAGATGACTGCTTCCAAAACAAAATTCAGCATCTGTTATATCAAAATTTCCTATTCATGACTATAATTTACTGATTTCACGTTTGAATCATCGGTATATTGATAAAAGTGACATTCAATGTAATATTATATTAGATGATTCGACGTTTAATAAGTAGATAGGCAGGTACTTACCGTTTCATTTATTAAGAACAGTAACACTCATCCTAATTTGCTCTATGCAGGACTCATAATATATAACTCTATCGAGTGCTAATATACAATAGCTAATAATGTTTATTTATTTTAGTTGCTAAGGATACTAACATGTTTATAATAATTTAGGTAAGTAAATATTGTAATTATTTTACGTAGTAAATCTAAATCTGAATAAATATTCTAGTTTTTCCTTGACGGCAGGTTTTAAGGTAATATACACAACGCAGCTAAACAATGACGATGAATTACATGACACACACATGTCGAAGAATGGTTGTGACTTTATGTATAAGAAATAAATAAAAAACATTTAGGTAGTTTCTTAATAACACACACAGGTAATTTAATTCAGATATATAGGTACATGGTTTTATGTACAATGTTTACATTAAAACTAAACAAATAACAAAACAAAATGGAACATTAAAATCTTTTAACTGGTAACATTTAACATGGTTTAATGGCATTGTTATCTCAAATAACAAATTATAGGATTGTTTAAAACGTAACACCGCTATCTAACACACTTCTTAATTAAATGATTGCATGCACTTTCAAAAATGTTATTGTTACAACCGAAACAGTTTGGAACAAGTTATATCACGCTGAGTTCACTCGGTGATTCGCAGTGCGTTATTTTGACGTAGGTGGACATCTATCCGCTGTCAATTAAAATTTCTTTATTTCATGTAAGTAGGTATCAAAGAATACACTTATTAACGACACATATTTTGAATCTGCCATCGTTTAGAAAAGAAGAAATTGTAGGTAGAACATCAATGGCATACGTCAAAATTACGCATAGCGTAGTCACCGAGTGAACGTGCCCTAGGGTTGTCACGTATGCTTAAGTGGCCATACCTTTGTGTGTCCTCCAGGGCTGCGCCGGCGAGCGGGTGGCGGCGAGCGGTCGCGACACCACCAGCTCCACGTGGGAATCGTGTTTGCTGTTCGCGATCACCGCTTGCACCTCCTCGTTGGAGCGGCCCTGAAGGTGCATCCCGTTCCATTGTAGCACTTCGTCACCTGTTTACCAAACGAGTTAGTTAGCTACGTCATAAAAAATTACAACCGATAGTACTGTCTAACTGGTATCTGGAAATATTATACTACTTAGTCGATAGAAACTCGATAAAAATACAATTGGCAAGAAAGAAGATGTAAGATGAAGATGTGAGTTTAGCATTTGTTATCGATAATTTGCGATATTTATCACATTATATATAAGATCACTTAAAACTTAGAGTAGGATATAGGTATACATTGAAATGCTCACCTATCCTAACTTGACCTTCAAGATCAGCTATGGACCCCTTTTTGACTTTCTCAACGATCGCTCCGCGCGTTCCGTCTGGAAGCAGTTTGCCTCCAACGACCTTCAAGCCAAGGATCGCTGCCGAGGAATGCGTGTTGCCTTCCACCACGGCTTTTCGCAGCACCATCTGACCAATCATGCGAGTACCGTCCGCAGACGCTTGCCAACTCAGCGGGAACTGTTAGGTTACCAACACCATAATTAAAATCCATTATCAGCTTCTCAATTATATTAAACTAATCAAAAGGAACACAAGTAACGTAACGTTGATATAGTGCGTGTCGCAAAACACCAAGGTGCACATTCAGTAGATACAAACTGGACGCATGCCCGCAGATGCACATGCTGCAGCCAAACACAATAACTGTACAGTACAACAGAATGGGGACTCTATTTTAATGGAACATTTCAACAAAATTGCTTTCCCATCCCTTTACGTAGCTCTTGCAAAACTTGTTATATAGAAATTGTGGACGATTACCAACTAAGATGTAAGTTTTGTAACTACCAATTTCTAATGGTATGAGTTAACTCAATTGGACACTTTAGTATTAAGAATATGGGTTGTGTCAGCTATAATTCAATTTAGGCAAAAAATAAAATTAATAGTGCCATGGAAAAAGATCATAAAAATCATCATTATGTACCTTAGGGCAATCGCCCCGGTTCGAGTCTTCGCTGGAGGTAAAAGTACTAGAAGTATCAATGCCCGAATCTTTCGTGGCAGAGTCCTGACTGGTCTGCCGTTCGGACTCCCACCGCAGGGAGGCCCAGTCGTGAGGAGCGCCGGACGTGTCGCGGCCTCCTCGGGGAAAGGTCGCCGCGCCCTCGTGCCCGTCAAAGCGAACAGTCTTTTTTCTTCTCTCCGTGAAGCGTCTGTTATCAGCGGAATCTTCCCACAAGTAGGCACTCTTATACACGGCGCGATCGGAACGGGGGCCTTCGTCGGGCGCGTAGGGCCGCAAGTACGAGCCCTCGCCGTCGTCCCGCGCTCGCCACCGACAGTCGGTGACGGAGTCGAAGCTATGACCGCCGACGGGCGTCCTTGTAGAATCGAACGCCCCGCGTGTATCCGCCAAGTACGTATTGGGCGAATGATTAGTCAAATTGTAATAATTGTTGGCAGCCACGCTGGTGCTTCGCAGATGTGGATGCCGGAGAGATGCTTCAACATGTCCTAAGAATGACATCGGATAAATAGCATACGACTTTACCCGCGCCCTAACACGTGCGACTTGCGCGCCCGAACGCGCCCGGAACCGTTATCTCGTGTTTAAATTTGCCGCCTATCTCTTACTTAAAGTTTTTTCGCTGAGTGTTTTGAAATGAGAGGGTTTCAGAAATACCGTTCTCATTAAAGACAAAAGAAACCTTCATCCGAGTCAAAAGAATGAAGAATCGCAAGTAAAGCGGTGATCACGCACAAGCGGAAAGAATGTGTTACAACTTATCAGAGTCATACAAAGTGAAACAACAATTACAAATAAATAAGAAGGACACGTTCACAAATTCTAACAATTGAAATGTTAACAAGTGTTACACTTCTTTTCGCCCAATCATGCGATTTACTTGAACCAAACGTGCAACCAAGGTTTTGTAGGTATTTAAATTTTATAATATCTGAGAACTTCCTAATTCTTATCTGACTTGTGATCGTGGTAAAAAAAATACTACAGTAATAATATTTTAGCTATAGGTAGTACATGAAAAATTACCTGAAATAAATAACTAACACATCTTCATTGGTGTTTTTTCCAAAAATCTTTCGATTCCGATTCTATACAACAAATGCATCGGAGATGTTCTGTCAAATTCTTTGAGAGTAGCATAATATGCATAGAATACTTTTAAGTAGGTCACTGGCTGTCCGACGATTATTTCGGTTGTATGGCCACTAAAGACGAGATGGATTTACTTGATGAAAAAACCTTCACCTAAATTGTATTGCAAAAGCTTGGCCGTTTTTAGAGATGTGCGACGATTAATGAAACATTAACAAAGCCCTTTTTAATTGTAAAATTGTCGAGAAACAAGAAAACGTAAGTGATCGTCCATTGACATCAGGAACGCCAAAAGCTTACCTATTGAGATTGAAGGTTGAGAGTTACTTAGGTACTCTTTCTTCTTTATTCGTCGGCAATGCATCGGTGCCGATTTACCATCAGGTGGCCTACCTCCTTATTGGGTGGCTGTTTGCTGGTTGCTTTCATAAAAAAAGTGATTTTAAAGAGAATTTTCTAAAACGACGAAGTTATGAATCCGTTTTTATAAATCATTCTAGAAAAACTATTACACTTCAACTTTAGAATTGTAGAGTCAGAGAAGAATTGTAAGTTTCTTCAAATCATAACGCCTTGACATTAATTGGTTTCTGGTTCAAGCAAATAACGGTAAATACATTTACATTCAGGGAGAATTATATAAACGGTGTAATGTAAATATTGAAACCCTTGACTTAGTAACTTTTTAGAGGATCATAGCTTGAGATTGAACAATCTTGCAACATGTAAATGTACCCACCCACCTATCTTTGTCAAATAAAAACATTGATCAACTAAAATAAACAAAATTAAAGAATTACAAAGTTTTGTCATACAGCCATTATACCTTGTCGGCGAAAGAAGGAAGTACTGAGAAATTTACGCAAACGACAATCAAACATCTAAATTTAGCATAGTTTACAACGCATAATCGCCCCAAAAATCACGCCCTCTCACCGATAAGAACTTTTTCATTTTCTCGTCTAATATTGCTTGTCGCTGGTTTCTGGTGCCCCCGGGCCTGCTCCTATCTCTATTACCTGCAAACAGTGGGATGGCGAGTGAGCACCCGCCTTCATGCTATGCCGAGCGTGCGAGCGAACGGACGCGACGAGCCACTACGCGGCTACCGGGCGCGTGCGGGAGCACGCGAGGCGCTCGCGGGCGATTTAATGACGCGGTCTAATGTCACTTCAACATGGAAACTTATTAAATATTATGTCCATCACAACAAGTAAGCACTAACGTCAACGGAACAAACAAAAGTTGGCTCTATCTGCAAAAAGACAGCTGAAATCGATGAATCGGTTAATGTTTTGTTTGTTTTAAAAATATATTTGTACTGTACTTACGTTTTTCACACTACATGAACAAAACATGATGTAATTGTAAACACAAAATATGTTATGTACCTACGGATAAGTTTAGGTGCTCTACATAATTAATTTCTAAACAACCATTATAGGGGCTCTTAAAACTTAACCCGAATGCTATTTAGTCTACTGCCTTATTACAAAAATACTATACCTCGCACGGAACACCTTAACTTTATCAATGTAATATGCAAAAGACGAATGCGGTATAAACGTAAGGAATGAATTATCACGAAAATAATAATGTCGTCGTTTTAATGCAGCAACGGTATTATGGTGTGTCGTGTCAGTGTAGGTGTGCTGTTTGTGAAGGTGGTACAAATAAAACTAGCTCGGATGGAAAGGATTGCGTCGAAAGGGAGTCGGTATGGGCGGTGATGGGAGGGCGTGCGGTTTGCGTACTCACCGCGATCTCGATACTCGTCGTTCTCGTCGGAGACGCATTCGGGCACCTCGTCGTCGGAGGACGACGAGCGCGGCGGTAGCGGCGGGTGCGGCATGTGCGGCATCAGGTGCGTGGCCCCCGACGTCGTCAGCCCCGTGTCGTCGTACAAGTTTTTTTGTCTCGGATGCACCAGATTCGAATGCGTTCGAGCTAGTCCTTCTAACTCGTAACAGTGCGTTTCCTGTTGGCTGTACTGCCGCCGCAACGCACTCCCTGATCGCTGCAGTGGGTGATTCTCTTTCTCGGCTGCGCTATGCGCTCTTTCTAGTTTTGGTCTTTTATCGTGGGAAGACTCTACTTGTGGCGGTAAATCTCGTAAGTCAGACTCCATTCGCCATAACATTGAATCGTGACCGGCACTCTTGTGAATCCACTGTCCAGTTTTAGATAACAGTTCTTGTTTTTTACGACATAATATGCACACCCATATTACCTGTAAATGATCTTAATGTCATTATATGTATCTGAAAAAGTACCAAAAATACACTACGCGTAAGGTCTTTTCCATAGGTTGATAAATATTGTTACAAATGTGAACGATTGCCTATCCTTAATGGTGTCGTTGGCAGATATCGTTTTAAGCAAACTTAAAAACACTGTATGTAAGAATGTTCAAACTTAAGATTAAAATAAATTGTTTATGAGTTGCAATACACACTTTGTCACTGTATACTGCTGGCATGGTGCCAAACTACCTACTTTAATTTTATGGACATACTTATATGCTGAATTCAACTACAATATTCTGATATTGCAAGGACAATCGCATGCGTGTTCAAGATGTATGCGCCAGATGACGAATATTAGATATCAGGTTTTTGGAAGCTTGTTTGATTAATTTTCACGGAACTGAGAATTCCCACCACTCATAAATCAAAAGTACGCAAAATAGGTTATCTTTTAAATATCAAATAAACATGCAGAACATCACTATTCTGCGCAACCAGTAACCAATGACAATGAGCATTTGGTGTTAGTGTAGTTTGCAAACAGCGGTGTAACGCCTCTTATCTATTACACTTATTACAGCAACAAACAAGACAAAACACCCAAACTGAAAACAGCAATAGGTATCTACGAACTAAACTCATTATTCTAATTTCTGTATCGCTACGAATCGAATCCTGGACCTATTAAATGATGATCCTGTATGGTAACTATTGAACATTGATATAAACTCTTTCTTATTAAATTATTTGTCGACTCTACGGCTCTACATCCGATCTTTATCATTCGCTATGTACCTATACCAAATTTACGAATAATTAACTTCTGATCGTTTTTATATAGCAGATAACTATTCGAAGGACACACACTCAATGTTTATGAAATGAAGTAAAATAATCGTAACATTTTTTTTTATTAATATTCAACTTTGTAAATTTTAAATTGAATCTACAATGCGAATGTAGAATTCGCGCGGTTTTTATATCTTCACGTTTTTTTTTAATTTTGTTCGCGCGCTGTTATTTATCATACAGCCTAAATTTTTTATGCAATGTGCGTGTTTGGTATTTGAAATTTGTATGTAATGAAAATAACTACGTTCCAAATTCAAACCACTTTTTCTACCTGCAGGAAAAATACTATTCTGTTCCCTTTTCCTGTTTGCGAAATCAATGTAGGACTTTTCGAATAAATGTGATAAAAAGATCTTCCTGCTTCCGTATTTCC
>DWKA01001028.1:0-13634 GCA_018249155.1 Panoquina ocola ocola
TACGTTAGATAGCCCATTTATCGAGGAAGGTAATGAGTTATATGCCATCACGCTAAGATGAATAGGAGAGGAGCAACAATATACCATATTTTTCCCGAAGCAAAGCGAGGGCGGGCAGCTAGTATGTTATACTTACGCTCTTATATTATCTTAATTATAATTCTTTTGGGAATGTACCTGTTTAATAACTTACGTAGTGTGCTCACAGAATTCTCCGTAGTAAGTAATCTACAATTCACTTTGAAAAATTCGCCATTCAAACCATAGTGTCGGTTAGGGTATCGTAAAGTTATTCAGTTGGTTTTAACACGCCCTCAGTTGAAGAGCCTGTCATTAGGTATCAAAGAGCATACGTTGACCTAGTTGACAGGGGTACAGTGGCCTTCAGACCCCAAGCACCTCGCCTCTATGCGCGTTGATAGCCTTCACACTCACGCCGCTTCTAGCGGGACGGCTTTGTATTTTTATTATATTTCTTAGATCATTTTACATAAGGAATATTTTATACTTGCTATATTTAACCAAAAATTGTTTTAGTATTATATAAAAAATATAATTAACTTTGTTTGCCGTAGACACTTCTAATGCAGCATCAGAATCTGGATGTTGTTTCAGAAGTACTCTGGTACCTCTCAAGACGAACTAAAAAAAACCTAAGTCTTATAGGTTACAGACACGTTAGATTTCATATCTTAAAAGGCAGATTCAATCACATATTTCGACATGAATACGTTCGAATCAAAGTCCCTTTTAATTACTTATTTAATGCACAAATGTTCCTCTTCTGTTTTAACTTATAAATGTGTTTGTCCATTTCCAGCGCTCCAAACTTGTCAGCCACTATTGAAGGAGGAGGTGGTGACGACAGTGGACGGCAGCGCGGCCGGCCGCAGCTGCATCCTGTGTCCCGGGACCACGGACGACAGCAACTTCAACGGGTACTCCGGCGTCGTCAAGTCAGGCCTCAGCCACCTCGCCATCCCCCGGGGATGGTCCTGGGGAGGCCCCGCGTCCCCCTACTGCCCCATCTGGGCAGAACTCAAGATACCCGATTGACACAAACCCCCTTCTGGTAACAGAAAAGCTGCAGCCAGTCGCGCACCGACCGTGATCATCTTGTTCTACTGTACTCTTCGAATTTAGGCGGCCATTTTGTTGACCCGTCATCGCCGCCATCTTGTTTAACGTTGTAAGCGTATTGTACTATCTACTATTACTGTAATCGAGTTATGATTTACGATAAATGGAATTTAAAGTTGTCTCGCGTCCTTTAAAATATTTTAATCAATAGTGATGGGCCATTAGTTATAGTTAACGATATATTTGTGTATATTTACGATCTTATGAATTAATTATTTATTGGTGTAATTTTAAATTATATCTCTGTATATAGCACGTGTGAGGTTTAAACTGGTAGCCTTATTTTATACATTTGACTTTTCATCAATTCTATGTTGGAGGATTTTTCTTGTTAATGATTTAGAAGCTATAAGTATCATACGCTTTATAAGGTAACGATTGTTATAGTGTTGAGAATTTCGCAAATATCAATAGCTTAAATTTGTATTAGGTGTTCGGATACGGTTCGACGAACGAACTTTAGACGGCTGACCAATTATTATCTTATGAAATTTCCGTAATTAAAATTTAAAAAGCCTTAATCGCTGCCTCATAATGTACATTGTAGGTGTTGATGAATTTTGAATAGCTTCCAAGATCGCTTTCTCCCACATTCCTTGCGAAAATATTTTTATCTCTAGTATAATTTGATAAAATGAAGTTTTAAATCTTTATCGCGTATTTTTCTCCATCGTCAACAATTACCTTTTCCTGTCTAGAATAATAGGTTAATGTTTGAGGCCAAATATACGAGTAAGTCATTTGAAATATAACAAAAATAATTTAATTTTTAATAATATTTCCCGTTCTTAAAATGTTCAGATAAACTATTTTCGTTTCGATTTATCGATAGTTAGTCCAAGCGTCACTAAAGTTAAGAAGTTAAATAAAATTATGTATTGTTCATTTGTTATTATATTCTGTATCGTGTATGAGGTATGTGCGTAGTCAATTTGTGTATGATATTGTTTCCTATATATTATTTTTTAGGGCTATACCGAAACAGCGTACCTGAAGCGGTTTTCCTTATTTATATAGCACTCTCGAGTAATAAAGTCAGTGTAAATAATTTTACTTGTCGCGTGAATATTTTTTCTTATTTGATTTTAAAAGAATAACAATATTTTTAAAGCCATTTTATTTTTATCCTCCATCGGCGACTACGAAAACATCGTGATAGTAAAATTAATATGATTATGTATATAGCATAGAGAGATCTACTCAATATTTTTGTAATGTAAATAATTACATTTGATCTCGTATTTAAGTGAAGAGGAGTGAGAGGAGACTTATTTTCTTGCATATTTATTACCTAATCCAATTGTTACTTAGGAAATATATGGACGATGTCGATTTGGATATACACCAAGATAATTGTGTTATTTTATATATTCGTCAAGAGAAGTATCTGGTAAGTTTCATTTCAGAATTAATTTAAAATGTTGCGACCGATCTTACACATAGAGTTACATTATATGTATGTATTTAGTTGTCAAAAGTAGTAGTGTTGTTTTAAATTGTTTGGTTTAGAATTGATTATGTCGTCTTTAAATAAATGTATTATCATAATACCATGTTTATTTTAAAGTACTACGTTCAACTGCATAGTCAATCAACACTATAATCATTGGTTATAAAATTATGGACGTCATTTTATATATGTATTTTTTTCTTGTCTATGTATATTTCTTGGTGTAAATGTTAATCGATATTCGAAGTAACCGTCGTATAACCAATTGTAAAATAGCTCTTGCATGTTATGTTGTCCCAGTGAGGGCGATAGGTGGCGGTACTCGTCTAGTTAATGTTCATCGAATGTTATGTTATCCGTAGCCTGCCTGCGAAGCTAGGGGTCCAGGGTTTGATTCCCGGGTCAAATATTTATGTGACAGGTAAATGTTTGTTGTCAAGTCATGGGTGTTAGTAATTTCAGATTTTCGTCGACCCTAGTGCAGTGATTGATTGTGTTTAAGGTCACAAATCTTAAGGTCAAATTCATCCATTGTTTTACGAAGAGACATGTTATAGTTAGTAAAAACTGATATAGACCTTATTGCAGTAAGCAAAAAGTTAGTTTTCCTTCCACACCCTTCACGGTAATGGTAGCGGGTACCGCCACAAAATCCTAAACATCTGTTACTATAGATAATTGTCATAGACTACGGTATTCATCGATTTGGTTTATAGGAAAGAGTCCAGCCATATTTTTAATAAATGTTCTATTCGATATTGCACCTTAATCTTGTAGCGTTAGAGGTCCAATTCTGGTACACACGAAAAATCGTGTGATATGATTATTTTTACATGGATCAAATTATTTCACACATTATTATCGTAAATACTGGATATTTGGCAAAATATTTTAATTAATCATTTACATAGCTATGTATCATTCCATTGATGATACTTCAGTGAATTATTTTCGTACCTAATGGTTGGAATCAGTCATGTCATCGCAAGAATTGGTCCTCGAAACGGATTCGATTATTTAGCACGTCGAGAATTAAATGAAAGTTAGAAATATCAGTTTGAAATGAATTTATGAAACTTTAAAAACAATATAAATAGCGATACAGTAGGTATCTTCAAGAGGAGAGTGAATAGGTTTTATCTAGGGTAGCGTGCCCAACATCACGGACTTCATCACCACTTCCCATCAGGTGGGATCGTAGACAAGCGCTACCCTATAAAATGTAAAAAAAAAATATTGTAACGCGGGTATTGGACACGGCCATGTACTTTTAGGCTACATCATAGTTCTGTGTTCTCTTTATAGACGCCGGTTTTAGAGATAGTTTATAGAATAAATAAAAATTACCAATATCATAAAAAAGTTTCACTTCGTACCAGTTTATTCTAATACGGAGGCCTTTGTTAAAAATGTGCCGTAGTTTATTTAAAAGAAAAAAATATATTATATCATAATCTAGTAGGCTATGCGGTTACTCCGGGCCGCGACAACCATCTTGATCCAGTAGTCATCCAAACCAGCAACCCTGAACATGTGAATTATTAAACAAAAATTTTCAAAAACATTTTTTTTTACATCCCGCAACCAAACCACACAGGTGACTATTTTCATTTTGATAATTAACAACACTAACCTTTAACTAATAGGAAAGATTTGCCGAATATGCTCCGAAATTACTGGACAAATTGTATTTAAATTTGGCATGGAGGTACTTCGAGACCCTAGGAAGGACAAAATAAATTTTTTATCCCCTAAAGAGCTCCCCCCTTGTTGTTCTATGTACTATATTTATATCTCGTGTTTATGTACTATATTTTTACCGAAGTGAAGCATTTGCTAACAGTGTTGGTTGTCCGGCAGAGTGAGAGGATGGCGTCGCTGTCGGGGCAGGGCACGCCCAAGCTGACGTCCGGCGTCGGCAACCTTTACTACGATGGTGAGTACACGCACACACACACACAAGCACAGGTCACAGCCGCCCGCGCTCGTAACTCTCGTATAGCTTTTTTAATATCAAAGAGCATAATATAACCAATAGAGCGGTATTGTTATAGGTTACGTTATTTAGTTATATGCTTGATGTTTAATTTGAACTGCGGCTCTTCTGATCAACTCATAGAAATAATTATAAAGGGCACTGAACATGTGGGTCGTGCAGATCATCTATAGATATGTTTTTGTCGACATCTACCACACTTCTTATAAAACACACAAAAATTTGTAAAAAATAATTAATATGTTTTAACTTTAGTGGTTTACTTCTTCCCATGAAATAAGTATTTTATTAAAAATACGCTATTTACTTCAAAAACTTAGAAACACGTTAAACAAGGACAAGCATACTCAAGCATTGCAAATAAAACTAAAGCTTAAAAAAACATAAATTAAATATAATGGCGACAACTGCGGGAGATACAATCAAATGAAAATACTAACAATTCGATGTAACGTGCCGCGCCCGGCTCCGCACGCGCCGCTGTTTCCGGCGGCGACCGGAAGCCGAGATAAGGTTCTATTTCACAGCTCAGTTACACCGCTGTTATCATGTCGTGTCATGTTACACAACTATAACTGGTAGTACCGAAACACCCGCAATGGAGCTAACGGCAATGCCTTGATGCCTTCGTTTTGTATCGCTATTGAGATAAAAGTAATAATGTATGACATAGCGATGTATGTTTCGGACTATTAAACCAATGAAAACTAGGCCTTATCATATTATCGAACTTATAAGCTAATTGAGTAATAGTGTGAGCTAAAAAATTCCGAAACTGATCAGTGATTTGTGACTGATAAATAACAATATAAAACAGCACCGCACCAACCAGCGACCAAGTGCGCTGTGTAAAGCAATCAGAGCGCAGCGACCGGCGCGGTGTGCCGGCGTCATTTTTCGAACAAAACATGTAACATTACCGCTGTAATGGTTATATTCTCGATGTCATATAAACGATGGAATTAAGCAATCGTGCAGTATATGGATAACCGCCACCAACTTTCTTGAGTGTGCTTCGAAGGCACTTAAAGCTGTCGAGCCCGGTTCATATTTCTATAATTATGACAATCAAGCAAAGTATAGCTTCATTCACGGCTCTTTCCCTATTTCGACTATATTCTGATATTTAAAAAAATATAATTTAACTTGTAAAGTTTGTTCAACCTTGTAACGGAATTACAATAACTTTCTCATCTCCTATAACGTTGTGCCACATAGCTATGTTCCCGATGACAACACATGCTTGTGTCAACAATTACATGCCACACTCAGGCTCTCAGTGTCCGTGGTGTCCAAAACTAGCACCTACTAAATTTTCTACTCTATAAAAGCGTGTTTAACTTCTTTTCACCACCAATGCATTAGTTAACCCTTCGTTACGATGTGACAAATTTAAGGCGGAATCAAAAGTTCCGTCCCCCCCCCCCACGTCCCGTCAGACCCGTGGCAGCCATTAACAAACTAATTAATCACGGACACCTTGAAGCTGTCGCCGCCAGCGCCGCGCGGCCGCCGCGGGAACTAATGACCGCGCTAATGATGCTACATCGACTGCAACTTGACACACGCCCCTAATTAATAATCGATGTAGTTCAGAATCTTTAGATTGAAGATCGTAAATGTCATACAAACCTGCAAAAAAGTGTGACATTTGCTATTAATTTTGGGCAACATTCATACTGTAATTATCTATGTTTATAACGCTCGGGAATTGAACGTGGATCTTTATAATAGACGCTGGCTGTGGAGGTTTTAAAATAGTGCCTATTTGAAAACACCTCCATGAAACTAATGATAGAGTCGAGAGATAAAACGTCAGTTAAACAGTTAAAAAGTGAGACCCTGATTCACCCTGCGGTAACACTGCATTCCACTGCTCAAAAATTTATAAAATCAAATGAGTACATTTTAAAAATTACATCCGACAAACACACATTACCTCTTTATAATAAAATTGTATTAAACCACATTAATTTTAATACTTTATATTTAAAAAACATGAACAAAATATGAAGACCTGGCGCTCACGAATGTTATTCCCCTCCTTAGACAATCAGCAATCTTTCTCCTCTAGAAGCCATTCAGCCACATCACTAAACAATGTTTATTGTGTTCCGTCTAGAGGGCGCACGTGACGTCCCTAATCCCAACGTAAATTACATTTTTACTGTATCTTTGAACAATTTAACGTAAATATTTATTAATAATGTGAATATAAATGTGGGTTTGTATGTGTATCGTTCTTTTATGACATAACGAAGAACGATATCTTTTGTGTGGAGATAATTAAGAGATTAGAGAGTGACAAAGGCGATATACTCGTAACTCTTTTAAATTTTAATTACCCCCTTGCGATGCTGAATAGTACCGCTAACTTAGGAATTAGGATTACTTCATACTATGTATATGTATCGTACCGCTAGCTTATAATTAAGTACTTCATATTATAACAGTATATTGAATTTGTATCCATCACACGTGTCATGTTTCACATGTCACGCGTGTATCTACGTTTGATTCGATCACAAATCGAATCCGATACCCTTTGTCAACCCAGCAAGATCACTAGCAAGCGCTACAAATTCACAAAATTAATGAAACAATTATCCCCTTCCCCCGCGGATACTGTAGTGAACAGACGTGTGTTGTGTTATTTAAATCAGTAAATTGTTTTTATAAAAGTTCGTAAAATAATTTTGAATATTCCAACAAAGTACCAGGGGAGCATAAGGTGTTTGAATACTGACATGCCAATGAGTGAGCGAGACGTTCCGGTTGATTGCGAATAAACTATACTTGCGCGTGAGTCTATTAGATTTTTAAGATAACAATTAACCTATGAAGAGCGCATTGACCCTGTGTGCGTAAACGCATCCGCTCCATTTCTACAAGCGCAAACAAGACACGCCCCCAACTGCTACCTGCTTGCCGTCGGAACATTTAGGCCTAAAGCGCGTATAATTTATCATGTCGGTTCAACGCTCACCACCCAGCGAACAGAATTCGCTATTACGACCACCAAACACTACAACGTCAATCTCACATTATAATTCGGACAGTGCGTTAAATAAAGCAAATAATGCGTCATCAGAAGAAGCGTACTTTAATGTAACGAAGCGGCTTAAACGCAACTTTGACAACTTCTTGGATGAATCATCGCCGAATGCATCAGGCATAAAAACATTATTCACTGAACTAAAAGAACAGCAAGATCGTAAATTTGATGAACTAAACTCTGCACTCTTATTAATTGTTACGCAAAACCAGGATATACAAAAATCTATAACCGCTTTAACGGAGCAAAATGAAAACCTCCAAGTTGAATTAAAAGAACTCAAACAAGAAAACAGTGAATTTCAACAAAAAATTTGTAAACTTGAAAACCAACTGGACCAACTTGAATCAAAGAATAGTTATACAACAATTGAAATCCGTAACTTGCCCAAAAGTGAGGGTGAACATAAAAAGGACCTATGTACTATAGTCCAGAACATAGGCTCAACAATAGGCTTGGAAACTCCAATAATGGATTGCGAAATAAGGGACATTTACCGTAGAAGATCGAATGCAGTAGTGGTTGACTTCACCACCGTTCCACGCAAACAAGCTGTCATATCCTGTTATAAAAAATATAACTTATCCCGGCGTGACAATAGAGAAAAAATGTTACAAACAGATCACATTAATCTGGCGGGTCCACCACGACCAATCTATATATCACAGTATCTCACTATCAAAACAAGACGCCTATTCTACCTTGCACGTGAAAAGTTAAAAAATAAAAACCTTGCTGCGTGTTGGACTGCTCACGGAAAAGTCTACGTTAAGAAGGAAGAAACCGCATTGCCCACTCTTATCAACTCTGAGTTGGAACTCTCAAATTATTGCTTGTGACTATTTTCATCATTAGTGTCTAATTCTTTAACCAATTGGGACATTGACTCCTTTTGTTACATTAGTTATTTTTTTCCTTTTTACTTTTATGCATTTAAATTTTTTATTAAATTGCTAACACGCCACCCTAGATGTAGATATTTTATATACATAAGCAACTGCAATTTACATACTATTATACACATTAAAAACATACTACCTACCATACACAAAATAACTATACATTACACAAACCAAACACATCATTACATACAAAAAACATACATCAGACATACACTCTTAATAGAATATAGATCACAAATACTTTATATAACCGCACGATGCAATTATATACGATTAACTACATATCATACAATCCCTATTCAGCTCAGCTCCTTATGTCACAATTTAGAATTTAGTTGTTCCTTATGGTCCAGATCATCATCTTATCCATGTTACAGATTCAAGCATACAAAAGTATATACCACAGACACAGGCTATATCATCAAGAACAAAATACAACCGTCACGTGAGAATCTCCGTGACGCCATAGCTTACTTATATTATACTTATGTTAGCTAATCCTCAAAACATCCATTCACTTAGCCTGGATCTGGATGGTATACAAGTAGCTGGATCTACTATTTGTAACATCGATGACATAAAAAATCATATTACCCCCTCTAAAAATATGTTTAATCTCCTTACCCAAAATATTCGTAGTATAACATGCAATATTAACAACTTTGAAACGCTCCTACAACGTTCACAAATATCATGGGATATGTTAGTTTTGTCGGAATGTTGGCTTCCTTCTGCTAAATTCATTCCACATTTGGATAATTATAATTTTATAAAAACTTCGGATCACAAAACGCAAAACGAAGGTGTTGTTATTTACTACAAATCTAATCTACGAGTCACACACGAAGAACCTCATATACTAGATGCTAACTGTCTCTTAATTAAAATAAATAATACTTTATGCATAATTGGTGTATATCGGCCACCAAGCCAACATAATATAAGTGATTTCATAAGCTCCTTAGACACTTTACTTGCAAATTTAAGGGGTTTTAAAAATATTGTTCTCTGTGGTGATATTAATATAGATATCTCACAAGACAACACTGATAACCGCTCCCACGAGTACCTAAATGTTCTAGCAAGTCACGGCATGTTACCAGGCCACTTGATTAAAACACACGGGCGTACGTGTTTAGATCATGTAATCCTAAAATCACAAGTAGTTGCTACATGCTTTATTTCGGAGACATCTATAACTGATCACGAAACCGTAGCCGTAAGTATAAGCTTGGATACACCAACAACAAACCTTCATCGCGATAATTCCACCTTGCAATGCATAAATTATAGCCAATTAGACCAGATAGTTCAAAATACAGACTTTAACCAAATTCTACGATGCAACGACGTTAATGTCGCAACGGAGCTTCTTATAGCACTCTTATCTATGGGAATAAAACTAAGTTCGTATATTCCAAAACAAACGAATAAAAATAAGATCATTAAAGGTTGGATAACAAAGGGCCTACTTCGATGCCTAAGGCACCGCGACAGTCTTTATAAAAAGCTTAAAAAAGACCCAGAAAACGATGAATTAAAATTGATCTACAAAAGATATAGAAATTTTTGCAATGCTATGCTAAAGAAGGCTAAAAGAAATTATCAAAAACAGGAAATCGAAAATTCAAAGGACAACAACAAAAAACTATGGGAGACGATAAAAAAGATTAGCGGAACAAATAGAGTCTGTGACGATTCAGCTAGCTTATTAATCGATGGTTCTAACCAAATCACACACCTAAATAAAATAAACGAACACTTTGTCAAAATGGGTCAACTCTTAGCAAATGCAATTAAACCTACCTCTCATCAACTAAACTCACCTCAGCCTACTCCTGTTAATTCCTTTGTCATGCTGCCTGCTGATAACTCCGAAATCCTAGGAATCGTCATGTCTCTTAGAGATAATACGGCTACGGGGCTTGATCGGATCTCAGCGAAGACCATAAAAAGATATGCTCAAATTCTCGTTCAACCCATCACTCACATCTGTAACCTGGCTATGTCAACAGGACAATTCCCTCAATCTCTTAAACATGCACACATAAAGCTCATCCATAAGGGGGGCCCTAAGGACTGTGTTCATAACTATAGGCCGATATCCATTTTGCCAACTCTTTCAAAGATACTGGAACGCCTAATGAACAACCGACTCGTAAATTACCTCGAATCGAACAAACTACTCGCGCCTACCCAGTATGGCTTTCGACGAGGCAGATGTACAAATGACGCTATCCATGAACTTGTAGACTCCGTTGTATCCTGTCTAGATAAGAAAACACGTTGCTTGACGGTGTTCTTAGATCTAGCTAAAGCTTTTGACACAGTCCCAACCCCACTCCTTATTAATAAGCTAGAGAAAATAGGAATAAGAGGCTTGCCCCTGAATTTATTTGCGGACTACCTGACAAATAGAACCCAGAGATTAAATATTCAAAATTGCCTGAGTGAAGCACTAACAACCACGTATGGTATTCCTCAAGGGAGTGTGGTCGGTCCCACCCTTTTCCTAATTTATGTAAATGACTTATGTCAATTACAATTAAATGGCGGAAAAATACTTAGCTTTGCAGATGATACAGCACTATTCTTTAGCGGAAATAGCTGGGGCGAAACCTTCGAACGCGCACAGTTAGGTTTTAACATAGTTGACCAATGGTTGAGAAATAACCTGTTGACACTAAATATCTCAAAAACCAAACTTATTACATTCGCGCCAAAGCCCAACTTACTCCCCACGACTGAGCTAACCATTAAATCGCATACATGTGATTCTACAGCTGTAGATTGCCAATGCCTAACAATTGAACGAACAACCGATATAAAATACCTTGGTGTTTATATTGACCAAAATTTAAAATTTAAACCTCATTTAGACATTCTAGTGCCTAGGCTACGAAAAATGATTTATATATTTAGGACCTTGCGACACGTAGCTGACCGTCGTATCCTAAAGCTGGTTTACTTAGCTCTTTGCCAGCCACTAATTGAATATTGTGTCACTGTCTGGGGTGGTGCACCTAAATCCTATATTATTGAAGTAGAAAGGGCGCAACGAGCTATATTAAAAGTCGGTGCAGGGCTTCCCTTCCGCTATCCCACCAGTGAACTGTATAAAAATTGGAAAGTTTTAACGGTACGGCAAACCTTCATCTTACACATAGTTCTTAGGAAACATTCCCAGCTAAAATATATACCCAATCTTGAACTAGACAAACGCAGAAAAGGAAATGTCTGTTCAAGAATATTTTTCAATACATCCCTTTCTCACAAATTTTATGGCTACCTCGGAAATCAACTTTATAACAAAATTAATAAAAAAATAAATATTTATCATTTAAAACTTAAAGACTGTAAAAAAACCATATCCGAATTCCTCAAATCACTGAATTACAATGAAACAGAAGAATTACTTAAATCCCTGAAATGACTATTCAAAATTATAAATTAAACTATTTGTTCTATTATTATTTTATCTACTTTTAAATAATAATTATTTTTATTTATTTATTTATTTTTTTCATTACCAGTGAAGCAACTCCTCTAGCCCTGACTTGACGACATTCCCATTCCCATCCCCTGAGTTATCGCTAATATTTTTCACATAAGTCACGTACAGACAGAAACACACACACACTCACACCCACACACACACACACACACACACTCACACACACAAACACACTCACTCACACACACACAAACATACGTATCTATAACTTCACTACACAACACAAAACCACCTTACTGCAATACCTACCACATTTGTTTAATGCACTATGTATAATTATGTATATCTGCAGCTTATGTACCTACACTACTTTTCATAATGATAATTTTAAGTTATTAGTACAAAGTTAATAATGTGATTTTAATACTCTTACCGATGTAAATCCGCACACACAACAATGTGAGTAAATATAAGCTAAGATTATTTGAGACTGCCGTGGGAGGGCACTGGTGACCTGTACCACAGGTTTTCCCAGAAATACCTATTTCAGGCACCAGGCTCTCACATAAAGGTCAAAATACCTAACTAGTTTAATTTAAGCATTGTAATCTATTGTCAGTACCTATTGTGAGAGCTAATAAACGTTTTATTTATTTATTTATTTATTTATTTTTCTGTAATAAAACGATCTCTCTCTAAGATGGTATCGTAAAACTGTAACAGCTCGCGTGTAGTTTTCTCCCACGGATTAAGAGTCGCCCTCCGCCACTGCCGGGGATTAGTGGAGCGGTGCTACACTGTCGCTGTTAATTGATAAGTTTAGTCGCCGGCCGGCTGAGGGCGCGGGCGATCCTCAAGCGTTTTATTTATTTGACAAAAAACGCACTGATGCACGCATTTATATGTGTGTATGTAAACATGGATGTGTGATATTGGTAACACCTTTGAATATTGGTAGATCAATATTTTCGTAATTTAAATTCGAAATTTAACAGCAACGCAACATTTTTTACAAAACCGGATTGATTTCAGTGTTTGACAATTCAAAACTCTTTGCCGTATTCACGTCGTTTCAAGAACCGAAGCAGTCCATTAGCCAAAAATATCACTCAGTATTTTTCGTTTGTATTAGCAATAATTTTGTCGATAGTAAATTCCCGTTATAGCCAGCGAGAGCTCTCGGACGGCGCGGGGTCATAAATACCCGCGCGGGGTCATAAATACCGTTGCGCGGGACAAGTTGATCCGCGGTAATGACCGGGGTTACTGGAATCCCTCATTTGTGCGCCGCGGGCTGATGGCCGCTGGAGACGCGCTTGCTTCCTTATTCTACTAAACATTTTCTTATTTTAATTTGTATTAGTTCACATTATGTTTAATGATATTTTTTTTTAAATCGTAAAAATAGTTTTTTTTTATGAAAGGATCGAAAGTTATAAAATGCGAAAAACCGCTAGGATACCGATACCCGATACCGATAGGTACAACCTCCAATAATATTTTAGAATTTAGCTTTCAAAACAGTAGGTAATTTGTTAATTTATTTTATTAAGTGAAAAATTAGAAAACGGACGTCTTTATCATTTCAGTCGGTCAAACGGTTAGGCAACTTACTGAAGCTTTAAAATATTTACAAT
>DWKA01001029.1:0-13630 GCA_018249155.1 Panoquina ocola ocola
TAAATGAACAAATTAGAGGTGACATAACAAAATTGCAAAGAGAACATACTGTTGCAAGCTTACTTTAAAGTAAGAATATTTTTAAAGAGCTCATGGTAAGGCCCCTTGGCTTACAACCGCAAATAATTTTAGTCTGTGCATTATGTAGAACTAGATCACTCCAACAAAGCCCTCCAAGGCATTTCTATCACGCTCGCTAAATGTAAGAAAAATGACATTTAGTAAACACTAAAAAAAATATTATCTATATGTCATCTCATCATCTCAGAATAATAATAATAAAATTATTAATACCCAGTTATTGTTTCGAGATTTTCCTTGTTTTCCTATCAGTTATTCAGGGAAGAGTTGCCATCTATGAGTAAATTTAGTTGCCATATAACACGCCAGTTAACAAGCAAACTATATTGCTATTTTTTAAGAATTATTCATTTTCTTTTGTCAGGTTCATGGCAACGTATACCAAAAATGCTTTGCCTGACTGTACCAGCAAGCGCCAACTGCATGGATGACATGGATGAGTCCCCACTTTTTACACACCTCTGCATCGATTGTCTTACTCTCACATCTCGGCTCACCGCAGAGAGAAAAGTTATACAGGACACTTCAACCACACACCTTCCACTCCATAATAAGGCTAAGTAAAACATTGAGGTATATTATTTGATGAATTATCGTTATATCGATAATGTATCGAATATCGACCTCAGGTCTGACCGGAGGATATCACGCTATCAATCTATTCTACTAGTATCTGCGACGATTCCATGTGTATAATTATTCCTCCAACCCAAATCCACATGTTCTGTGAACAGTCGAAGAACGACTGTTCTTCATCCTCAGGTACCAAAAACATAAAATTTGCCTCCATAGCCACGCGGCACTGAGGAGATTTCCCTTTATTAAATTTTGATGATATAATAAGTACTTATATCGACGTGCTCATTGCAGTATTACTATTATTACTTAGTATAACACTGATTTGAATCCTTCTGATTGTTAATGGAAAAGTGCTCCCCTTTGCCTCTCTCTGGGTACTACTGGGTAGCTTCCATATACTAGCGGCGATCGCCGTTGCTTAATTCGGCCGATTTATTTTAATAAGCCACCGGACTTTTCTTATGAAATATTTTTATAGAAAGCTACCGTATACATTTTAGTTTTACTCACGCTAAATAGATACAAATATAAATATCCTCATGTAGTAAAGACTACTACATAAAGTTTTAATATTTCCACTAGTTAATAAATTTATGTTTATGATGATGTCACATCATTTGCTTTGTTTATTATTTTACCTTTTCTCAATAATATATCACCCCTCTTGCACTGCCCTGCCGCCTGCGATTTTTCCGTAAATATTTCATAAGAAAATGAAATATCCAAGGTCGTTTCCTAAGTCTGTAGGCAACATTTTTCACAACGAATAGTTAAGTCCGAAATAGCAGGGTAAAAATAAATAATTGTCAGAGGTGCTACGTCGCTGCGTCGGAGAGTAACATTCGGTCGGCAATACTGTGCATACTTGAAGCGTCGGCACACGTCTGGAGCTGACGAGGGATCTATTTCGGGAACACCGGCCTCATACTAATGCCGATCCAACAGTCGACACTCCTTTGTCTTATTAAAAATATATCGTTCATTACCTATATCAAAGTGCCTTGTTTATAAAAGTAATCCAAAATGGGAAATATCCTCAGTGCTGGCTCGACTGGTGCACGAAGCGCATTTCCTGATACGTTTCCGAGTGCAACGGAAACAATGGACGCAGTCAATGGATCCGGTGAAAGCATTAATGAAAATGAAATTATTGAAGAGCATTTCCATGACACCGTAAGTGAAGATGAAGATCTAGCGCGGGCTAAAATAAAGGAAGACGAAATGATCGAATTTAGAAAACAACTAAATGTGAAACGTGAACAACGAAAAGAGATATTGGCTCGTCATCGTGCTGAAAAGAAAAACTTAGAAAAAGCACTTGAGGTGGAACGAAACTCAAAATTAGAGTTGATTGCAAGGAATAAATTTCTTCAAGATTTGTTAGTTAAGAACAATGTTGAGATTCCGCAAGATGTCAGTTCCACAGAAAATAGTGATCTGTTTGAAGTTGTTAATGAAATGAAGGAAGAATTTGAGAAATTAAAATCTAATAATAATAGATTAAGGTGTGATTTAGTTGAATCAAATAATGCTCTTCAAAATGCATACTCTGATATTGCGGATTTGAGTGCGCAGAATACAGAATCTATTAAACAAATAAACGCATTAAAGGAAGTTATAGCCGTTAGTAAGACAATGATAAATTTGCGCGAGCAACAACTTAGTCAGGTAAGAATATTTTAAGTTATTTAGTATGTACCTTCTTACTAGTATGCATAGTGCCTTCTTCGGTCCCAGTTTTTATAAATATAAAAGTTTTGAAATGTCCACCCTGAAGCACAAGCTATGTAAGGCCATACTGTCATCTTTAATATTTGAAATTATCCTATAGCCCATGGTATTTTAAGAAAAGCTTCCTTTTACAATAGAATGCACAATCGTAATGATTACGATGTAAGCAGTAACACGGAAGACTTTGTATAGATATATAAATACTGAAACAGACTGTGTGTACCTAACTGTTGAACATTGATGTTGACGTCTCAATATTCGATTAAAAAAGATATAAAATTACGAATAATAGTTACAGTAAAAAGCTTTGACTTTTTGAACTACCTAATTATGGAACTCTCGTCATATTTTTATAACTTGTCTACTCATTTTGTTGAACATCGTCCATCATTATAATTATAATTCTTACAGAAAAATATTTTTGAAGTAGGTGACTTCAGACTTTAAAGTAATGGAAAAATATATAAACAAGGATACTTTAAGGTAGTGGAGAAATATACCTATCAAGTTTCTGCTTTACCTTTCGCAGTTTTACATGCTCATGATGATAGATTGATCTTACCTAACTCTAACCCTTATACTTTTATTGGTATTAGTTTTTTCTTGATTGATAAATAACCGTTTTACTTTACATTTTAAGTTTAGTTTTAATGCATTGGCGCACCTAATGAAAATTACTATGTACCTACCTGCATTAATGACGAAAATTGAGCGTCATGATCGTAATTATAAAGTGCGTCATGGCGATATACATTATGCTGATATAAAAATATACTTGTGCAAACAGACTTTATTTTTCCGTGACGTCATTTTTGTTAGTGCGTATCAAACGTGAGACAATTAGTTACTCACAGTCTTCTGCCTGCAACCTGCAATAATCATTTGTAAGCTTTCCAATATTTTTTCTATTTTCTGCGGATGTCCATAATATTTGATCTCTGTGTACAGTAGCCGGATCTTGTTTCCATTTAAGTGGGTATACTGCATACCTATACTATGTGTCAAATTTTTCAATGCCATGTAGAGCCAACGACCTGACGTCGCACTTACTTCTGCCGGTCAGGGACCGCTACGACGCAACGTCTGCATGTGTAACAGATCTTCCATGAGTCGTTGGCACTGGGTCTTGACAGTCCGCCAAATTATCATGCAATGCACAATTTGAGGCAATATAGCCACTTTAATTAATATAACATCTTATGACGATTAGATTCGTCACAGTATCGTCTTTAACAATCTTCTTATTTGATCTTTGTTACAGCTTAAAGATAAACTCAATGAAATAGAACAGTCATTAGCCGACAGAGAGACCAATATGTTGTCGGTAGACTTAAGGCAAGAATATGAACGCCAATTACAGAATATCCGAACTTTAAGAGGACTTTATGAGGAACGAGCCCGATTGGCAGAGTCTACGAGGCAGGCTTTACTTCGAGAGCTTGAAGAACAAAAACTTCTCAAGCAGGCTGAAATTAAAAAGTATGACACTTTTAACGTTTATAGTTTACGTTTTTAGTTCGTAACTACATGCTTATATACGTTTTATATTCTATAGTTACAAATCATCGTAAAAACATAATCGTGACTTCTCTTGGCCAGCAATAAACACTCACTCAGCTACACGATGAAACAATAGATAAATAACACCGAAAAATACGACTACTGCTTCTAAAGAAATCTGTAATAGTCGGAATCAGACGAGTAGGTACTACTCATAATCCAGCCATATTCAAATAGTCTCATAGGCAAAGTCTATGCGGGATTTAGGATTAACACAATTAAAATTTTCAGATGTAAAAGTCTTGCGGAAAATGTTGAAGAACTGGAGACAAAAGTCAGTTCCCTAGAAAGTACCATTGAAGATAAAAACAATCAAATTGCATCTTGTCAAGAAGAAACTCGGGGCTTACAAGCTGAAATGGCAGTAGTTAATAAGGTAAGGATTATAACTAACAAGCTTTATGTAGACATTCTACGAAATAGATTTAATGAACAATACTCTTTTATTTCAGCTCTTTTCACAAGTACTATTAGGTTACAAAACAAAGAAAGATCTTGACCAACTTATACACAGACTTGAAGAAAATCATGGTTTACTGACCCACATGGCAGAAAAGGAAAATGGTTCTGAATCATCGTCTGCTTTGCCAAAATTATTGCTTGAATTAATTAATCAAGTCGACGAAAATGAAAACAATAATACTGAATATAAACAAGATACTGAAATCTCGGAAACACCCAGCACTGAAACAGGTAAAACTTAAAATCAATTATCATAAAATGAATAATAAATTGTTTGATAATTTATTCATTTTATTTGATTTCATGAAATTTCATATTTCAGATGCCAGCCATAAATTAAATACGAAGGCTGAAGAAATCGTTCAAAACTTACCAAAAGTATGGAGAGTTTTAATGGAACTTTTAAGCCAACAAAGTGAGGCAGATACAAATACAGCTGATAAAGTAACTACTTGTTACAAATCCGTCGAAACCAAGTCAGGTCCTGTTTTAGTTCCAAGTGTTAGTCAAACATACATCAGGCTAAAGGTGAGTCAATCGTTTATGAAATGGGTCATAATTATTTTCAATTTGTGAGTCACAATTCAGAATTTTAAAAGAATAAAAATACTTTCATGACCAACAGTACTGTTTGCACTAGTCATAAAAATTCGCGTTATTGCTATGAATTTTGGTGCCAAGCCAAATTCAATTTTGAGTTTCTTGAAACCCAAAACCACAAAAACATTGTAATTGCTAATTTTAGTAAGTACCTGGCAAGTTAAATTATACTTATTTTCGTTTTTTAGGATCTGATAATAGAGAAGTTATCTTTGATAAAGGAAGTTAATCGAATGAAGCAACTGAATACTCATTTAGAAACTCGATTAGGGGAACAAGAAAAACGTCTTTGTCTAGTAACTACAGAACTTAGCAAAACCTGGCATGTCGTTGGTCGTTTGCGAAGACATCATCATCAGTTACATACACATGAAAAAATACTTAAGTACGAATTACAACAAAAGAGAAAATTACTCAATGAACTTAAAGAAGAACTTGAGTACTGTCGTGAGAAATGGGAACAAGCTCGCGAAAAAAATACTCAATCTGAACGAGACTGGAGAAAGTTACGAACTGAATTTTCAAATAGAAAAATTAAACCTGGTAGTGCATCCCTTAATAATTCAGCTGAAAGTGGATACAGTGACGAAAGGCCATCAGATGAGTCTTCAGAATCGAACGATGAAAGGGAATTCATTACAGAACCCAAGGTAAAATGTAAGAAAAAGCTTAAAAAGTCTTTCGAGACTGTGTTAGATTCTAGTACCGATTTTAATTTAGCTGCAGAAAGAGAAGATCCAGCTAGTGATATGTTAGATGTCGCAGATTTACCACTTGATACTCAGGATGATGTTCCTGAAACTGACGACGTTTCAGACTGCAATAGTGAACAATATCTCAAAAGTGATAGGGTGTGCGAACAGACTGAAGATACAAATGTAAATGTTACTAATGATATTGAAGTTGCATCTGTCGTAGATTCTAATCATAGAATTTCAACTAAGATTGAGAATTTGTCATCAGAATCTTCTGCTGGTTCAACATCCAGCTCCAACATATCGACAGATATTGATCCCGCAGCTATTTTGAAAAGTATCAAAGAACAAAATGAAAGACTGGCTATTAAAGATAAGAGATTAGAGAATTTGGAAAAAGGTGGAATGTCATTACTGAAAAAAACTGAAACATTGACCAAATATAGTGATGAAATAAACAGTGCTTTAGATCACCTTCTTAATCGACCTACTACAAGCCGGAGACAGATCGGAGACAGACAAGACCTACAACAAGATTCACAGATTCAGAACTCCGCAAGCCATGATCTACTTAAAAAGGACACTGAACTGATGACAAATACTTTATTTTCAAATGAAACTACTACAGAGCAAGATTTGGATCAAGGCAATGCAGTTTCTGTAAATGGCATTGATCCAAATGATGATAATAATCTTCTTAAAAAGACGGAAAACACAAATATTCCTTCATGCTCATTCCAAATTAATACGACTAAAGTAGATTCCTCGGTAGCATTGGAAAATGTAGATATTAAAAATAACCCTGAGAAAGAATCTCAAATAAAAGACTCAGAAAATTGCTGTTCGAACGATTTATCACAAACTCTTAATACAGATGATGATATTACTGATAGACTAGAATCGAACAATGAACAACCCGATAAAACTATTCTGGATCAAAATTCCGAAAAACAAAAGGAATCTCAAGAAATCTCAGGTGAATATTCTAGGGAGACAAGTACTGTCAATGAAATAAATCACGAAGCAAGATTTGCCGCAAGAGACCTACGTCTAAAACGACTTGAAGAGCAAACAAAATCGCTTGTCCACAAAGTTAATAAGACTGCTACAAAAGGCGTCAAAATTAATTACAAGCTTGAAGAATTACATAACATTTATGGTTCGGATCAATCACGGTCTGGGACCCCTTCAGAAGAAAGCGAAGATATATCACAAGGGAAAGACGATGATAACAAAGATAAAGAAGAGCACAATGAACAGGACCCCGAATAATAATAATAATGTGATTTATTACTTTCATAAATAAAAATCATTATATACAATGCACTTTCTTTTATTATACAACAATCAGGTACAAATAAATAAATCTATAAAACACTTATATGTTTAAGAAAAAACATTCTACTATTCGAATGAATCAGATACCGCCAATCATGCTGTAATTTAAACGGAGATCAGTGCCTTGTATTGACATTATAATAAGTAAATGTTACTTAAAGTACACCCCAAAAGAATGGCAAATAAGAACAATTTAGTAGCACAAGTTAATTCAAGTATTCAAATTATTACAATCGTCTACTTTATTATTATTAAAGGTGTGGTTGTCAATGCCTTCTTTGGACAGTTTCACATCCATTGCGTTGGGATTTTCATCGAGTACGGCGATGACTACATTTTGTACTCTAGGTACTGTCTTCCCAGGATTGGACCGGTACAGTCGCCATGCCCATAACGATAGCAGGAACATCTCCCCAATCATGATGATATTCTGTACCACTGAAAGTAATAAAATTTTGTTAAAAGGACTAATTATGTTATTTTAATGATAATTCTCTACAAATCATTTAACTAATTGTACTGGTAAATATTGCTCTTTTATGAAAATTATTCAAAACAAATTCCATAGGTTCCTTTCCAGATGTTAAGAAATCTAGAAACTGCACACCATATTTTTTCACTTTTTCAAAACCATTTTTTTTGTATGTAAAAATACTCGTACAGTTGGTTAAATATAGACACGACAGATATAAAAAATAAACTTAGATCTTAAACCTTTTCAATGGACATCTTAAAGAAAGTAAAATGTATTTAAAAAGTTATCAACTTACTATTCACGAAGACAGACGGGTGCAAGTCTAAGGCACAGGGTAACGTAAATTGATCAGAAACTACTTTAGCGATACCACACTGAAGTTTTACTATGATCAGCGCCAACTGCAATGCGAAGAATCTGGGCTTCGCAGGTATTCCAACAGCTTGGACAGTGCGTACGCACATTATCATGCCCCACACGCCTGACAGAATAGATGCGGCAATAAACACTTGGAAGTAAACAAACGAGCTGTAATACAGCATCTGAAAAGGAAAAGTTTCCCTAAAATTTCTTAATACTATTAAGTAAGTATTACAGTTTAGATTCATAGTCATATTATTTACAAATGATCCTGCCCCTTTAGACAATTGTCCGAAACGTTAGTCGAATAGAACACAAAATGTATGGAAATGACATACCTAAGCTTACGCGTAAGCGTAAGTCATTCCCATACATTTAGTATTCTATTCTACAAGCATTTAGGACAGTTGTCTACAGGCCCTGGACTACATTGTCTTAAAGGACAATGTAGGACCTTATTCTTACTATTAGGATTGAATTTTTAACCCCCGACGAAAAAAGAGGGGTGTTATGTTAAGTAAACGTAAAGCTACTTAGTATGATTTAGAGAACGCTGGGACTTGAGTTCGAATCCGTCTCATTTTCAAAAAGTTGTGAGTATTATAAAGTTATCACTTTCCTCGTTGAAAGGAAACATGAGAAACCAGCGTAACTCGGAATTCTTCATAATGTTCTCAAAGGTGTATGAAGTCTGCTAATCTGCATTTGCACGCGACGTGTTGAGACGCCTACTCAGCAGTGAGACAGTTGAGGGTTGTAATGACGTAAGTAAAAAAATAATTTAGATATACAAAACTCAATTGCGGTTTTTATAGATACTTACCATACTCTCTGCTCTTAAAATGAGAAACACGATGTATATAAGTGCTTGAACAAAGGACATTTGAAGAATGAGATAACGCAGCCATGTAAAATTCCGACTGTAACAAAAAAAAATTGCCTCATTTTTTAAAAAACCAACCATACATTTATTTAACAAATCATGTCGATTCTCGATTCGGTTTATGTAAACTAGCAAAAGATCAATTCATTTTGTCTGTATAAGTACTTAGGTATTATTAAAACACCGTTTACGATATTCGGGCGTACATGTGGCAGTATAAGGTTGCAAAGTAAACACTAATTTTATTGCGATGTTAATCACTTAATGGTCCCACTACTCCCGTCCCCTACAGAATAACAAGGTCACCAATTAAAGGTACTCAGAAGTATTAGTGAGGTCTAAGTAATTAAGAGGCTAGGCTGGTAAATGGTACACTCAAGCCGCTAAAGTGTTAATCGAAAAGTAACTTAAGGTCAAGTAAATTACAGCCAATATGTTCTAAGTAAAGCTTTGCGTGACTTTTATTTTGTTTATCTTGTTTTTGAATCTTAACTACCTTCGACAAATGTCATTCCAGTCGAACGAAGTTGAACCATTTCTCATGTGCTAATGTCTCCAACTATGGTAAGTAAGGACTTATTTCACCACCATCGTGTACCTATACATAATCCTGATAGACAGATTACCGAATAAAGGTTTTACAAAAGTTTTATCAATCGAACAAACAAAATACTGTGGTGAATGCAATGCAAATTGTGGTATAAGCTTGTTTTTTTTCTGAAGTAATCCCGGAACGCAATGAAATGGATTTTTAAAAAGCTATTAAAAGAAATAGTATCTCTTCTCTGTTATTGCTCATATTTATAGTGACCATATTACATTAGGTAGCCTATCCGCATTTTAGAAGACGATAAAACGCTTAAATAAAATAGGAAAATTTATGGCTCTAAAGTTCTAACCGGTATTCGAAATGAAATTAAATGAAAAACTTTATTCGATGAAGGTTTTTACAAACACTTTTCGAACGTCAATCTACGCCATTGCTTCAACAAATCTCTACCGTGAACGATACGGGGAGAAGAAGCAGCAAGAAACTACCGGAGTTTATTCTTTTCCTCACAGTAACAATAGCTAGGTACTATGACTATATGCAACTCAGATCCATGCAGTCTTATCTTTATCATAGTCATCCAATTTATAGTAAGCTTTGGTATCGTTTACAATATAAAGTTATTAGGTAGATTTTTATCACTTGGAATTACTTACATTTGTATAGGTGGGCGCGGTAAGAGGCAACACGGCCAGCAACAACACGGTGGCACTCTGGTTTCCAGGTGGAAACCTTCTGCACGTCTGGAAATTAGGGTTTTAACGTGAACACAACGGACACGGACAACCATAGATTAAGTACAGCCATGGACAAGGAACATTAGATGCGCAGTCCTTTTTTTAGATTTCATGGGTGTTTTTAGAAAAAAACACTTTTGCACATCTAAGTGTCTCTTTCTAAGTTAGTTTCTCTTGAATATAATTTTTCGTTTTTATTGTTTTCTTTATTACCTTATTAACTGTTTGAGGCCGCCACATTCATCAATAAACAAGCAGAAGAGATGGTACATAGCAACCATCACTATCTGTTGCGCCATGGCTTCGGACAACACTCGAGCCCGCGGTACCACGATGGTTATCAGAGCTGATGCTGCTACCACCTGAAAATGTAAAATATTCATGTCACGTGAGAGTAAATGCGTATGTAGCTACATGGTAGGTAGGATTGTTTTTATTGCTATACAAACTAGCGACTCATCCAAGATTTTGAAAATATTATAGCTTTTGACACGTAGATTTCTGCTGGTGAAAGAACCGGTAGGTAATGTTTCGAAGATTACCACCTCCTACATAAAACTCATAAATATTAGGTACCTCTTTATATACTTAGTACCTACAGATAATCATAATGTAGTAGTAGAAATATACAAGAGAGTTCCTGAGTACACTAAAGTCGACCCTCAGTACTTTAGTCTTGATATTGTAGAAAAATAATTAGACCCGTGAGATAGGAAATAAAGAAGATAATTATTTTATTCATTTATTGCTCGTTGCTTTATTTCCATGACGAAATGCATCAATTTCCGAACAGTTCACAATGTTCGAGTTTATCAAATTAGGAGTTACATCCATCATCCATTAGGTACTATGTTCTAACCTCTCTGCGTAGAATCCTCTCTCTTAGATTTTCACCTTTCGACTTGAGTAGGAATCATTATGACTAATCGCTGGTAGGTACCTATGTGGGTCAGATTTAACTTATACAATGGAAAAGCGTTGCAATATAAGCAGGTCTCACGGCCCCGTAGCAGCGTCGCTTCGGTAGTAAAGTGGTCAAGTACGCGAATTTAAATAAAATCAAGGTTTTGTATCCAGGTCCTACTTAATTGTTATGCTGTCATTAGATGCATAGGGTTAGGTAATTGGACAATACTGCTTTCGTCACCCAAAAAGTATGGTTTTCATGACTATTCCCTGTATAGTACATACGTTTAATTTCAATACAGTTTGCATACGCTTTTTAAGTAAATTTACTTACTTTTTATTGATATAAAGTTACTTTAGTTACTTTTTATCATGTTATAAATGGCGGTCTTATTAGCATCGTTATCAAAAACATAATAATACCTACCTACCTACGTCCCTTAGGCAGAAAATTAAAAAGTGAGTAGTCCAAATCGGTAGGTTTACCTTACGCATGTTACTTTTGGATTCATGCACTTACACTATTGATTATCGCATAGTATACTTAGTTAGGCCCAAACTCCACCGAAGCGGAGATGTGCGGAGCAGAGAGATGTTTTTTAAACAACCAATAAAAAATCGCTATTCTCACATCTCTCCGCTCAGCTTCGGTGGAGTTCACTAAGCGGAGATGTTTTATATTTGTATGGCGAGATATGAGCGGCATGCTGTGGGCGGCTTGCTGTGAGCGGCATGCTGTGAGTGGCATGCTGTGGCAAAGTGAACGCGTACGCAAGCCAGCACACATCTCCGCTTCGCATAGCTTCGGTGGATAAACCTGAGCTAAAAAAACATCTCGTCTCGGACATCTCCGCTTCGGTGGAATTTGAGCTTTAATTTTGCCTGGTTTTCCTTTGTCGTTAACTGATATAATATAACATACATAAGCACGATTGTAAGACTTTTTAGACGTCACGTAGCTTGACCTACTTACAGTATAAAAGGCTAATAGAAATGCTGCTCCCAATATAGTTATGTGGGATTCTTACAGCACTAAAACCCTTCCCGGTGACCTTCTTCAGCGCTGTGTGGAGGACTCCGGGATCTCCAACGGAATGCAACCGGAGTCCTCCGAACGCGATGCCCTTTGAGGGCTCGTCCCAGCCGTCCTAGGGCGGGCTTTAAATAATATCATACCTACTTAACTTTTACAGGAAAATGATGAATGAGTATCATTGCCGGAGCTACGTAGCCGAACAAATATTGGAAGAAATCGGAAAAACTGCTATCCAAAATCGGCTTGGAAAACCGTTCGATATTAACCTTGCGGGAAAGAATATGATATCACCAAAGTCACAGGATTTCAGAAGCAATTTTATGTACGACACGGGTTCCGCCAATTATCAAGAATGGCTAGCCAAGTAAGATCAAATTTATTACATAGGTATAATGCATCGTATAAAAAAGTAAAAGTATGATAAAATTAATTTGACTTGAGAGCCAGTTCGTTCTTTTTTCTTTTCTATTAATTAAAAAACCTAACTAAAAAAATGATAACCAAGTAGTAAGTGCCTTTCACGTCTATCAAGGTACGAGTGAAAATTATTTTAAAGCTTTGTATTATTTCAGGGTAACAGCAATGAACGATATATACCAGCATTACAATATGACCTTGAACAATGATCCAACTAACACGTCAGCAGTGTTTACCCCGAGATCGCGTGCTCAATCTCGAGATGGCTATCAGGTTTACGAAGGAGAGGAATCTGGTTACGGGACAGCAGACATGCCATCGGCCTACGATGTTTCGAAACATGGTGACTATTTAATATAACCTAGACTAGACTTATAGTCATAGGCAAGTTTCTAACTGGGAAAGACGTAGAAAGAGACATTAGATGCCCAAAAGTCGTTTTGCTCTGCTTTTTGTTTTGAGCATCTAATTGTCTCTTTCAGATTCTTGTCAAGTACCTTGCCCATTACTGTACCTACTAAAGTTTAGTGTAGGTATTTGAAGCGTCCCTGTGTTCAATCTGCTTGTGAATGTATTTATTATGAGCGCTAACACTTGCAGAAGGGTGGTAGCTAGTCAGGCAAGCTTTACAGAATGCAAGCTATTCAAAGACTTTTTGAAGTGTTTTAGACTCATTGAAGTAATGTTTAATGACTTGATGAATGATAACGATCCACTACAGGCCACGGGAATTTTCTCATAACTGAGGAGGCCTACAGCATACACCACTACGTTGCTCCAGTGCGGACTGGTGGAGTGGTTTGTGGCCAACCCGAGTGTCGGGGGAATTTTAACTACTAAATTCATTCGTTTTATTGACTTTATTGTAGGTGGTGGATACGAGTACTCCGTACCACCTCCCCCTCCACCACTGTACCACCATCCCAGCGAACACGAGGCACACGAAGAGCATGCAGTAGATCGCGACCACCATGGCCTGGCTGTGGCGGACTTGTTCGATATATCGCTCACCGGGATCGCCTTCTTGTCCTTTGGCATGTTTGTGCTTCAAGTGTTGATGTGTATTACTATGGTAAGGGAATTAAAATATAACTAGATTTTGCTCGCGGCTTCGCTCGCGTTAAGAGTATTAACTTTCATCCACTATTTTATCCCCTTGGGGGTAGAATTGATCAAAATCCTTTCTTAGCGGATGCCTACGTCATAACATCTACCTGCAT
>DWKA01001030.1:0-13622 GCA_018249155.1 Panoquina ocola ocola
ATAAATCGAAGTGCGGCGCCTCTCCTATAAATATCTTGTGTGCCTCTTACATTATGTATAGCGCGATGTACTGCTCCCTTGTTATACGTTATGACAACTCCACTCAATATTAATCATATTTAAATCACATTCGAAAGGCAATCGCCAATCATGCGGCTGCTGACGTTGTTTGAACCCATAAATATAGGTACCAGCAGGCAACCATATTATTATTAATTATTTAGCAGTAATACTTAAATGAAGTCGCCGCGGAGCAGCCGCGGGTCCGCCCGCGACGAGCCGCACAACCTTTTAAGTTATTACCTTAATTAAAACTATTCAATGGAAACTTACATTTTAATATCCATTTACTTGAATTTTATTGAACATTTCTCTATAATTTAAAATGACTTCTTAGAAATTAATAACGAAATAGGTTAATTTATTATTTAAAATATTTTTCAATTTGATTTGTGACAAATTAAATTTGACTCTATCTATATCTACAAAATGTTTAGTGAATATACTTTTAGTGCCTGTTCACAGAAACAATAGCGATGCGACTTTGTCTATGTCGTATGTGTGTCGCCCGTGTGGAAAGACCTAACATGATCAGTAGTTAACTACTAAGTGCAGCAAGCTATGTACGTGCATCCGTTTGCAATGCCAGCGGAAATTCCCCGCAAATAGTAATCCTTCGTTTAGAAATATAAGTTTATCGTAATTTTTTTTTTGAAGTAAAATGTTAGCTGCCGACGTTTTATTATGAGGGAGAAGCGAGAGAGAGATATGTTAGTTAAAACCAAACAGGAAAAAATAATAATATAATTAATTACGATTACTATTAAGATTCACTTAAAATATTTCTTCTAGTTTTGCACAACAATAGGTGAGTTTTTGATAATGTCCACAGGTTAAATTAACTGATTAACTACTTACAAAAGGTAACCGAATTATTCTTTGAAAGTACTGACCAGAAAAATGTATGCAAATTTAATTTTCCGCGCATGAGCCTCCTGTCTGGAGCAATTTTCCACATATTGGTAAGTCGCTGGCGGCGAACGCCGTCCTTTGAAGCCTCGACACAATTATGTTTTGAACTACTGCACGGAGATGGACTTACAAGCGATGCTTTAGGCTACCTCCTGAAAGTCGGTTCGCTTTTTAAATGTAATTATTATTAGGAGTATTTTCTAAGACTGCAAAAAAGTGAAAAAAAAGTATAAATAAATGGAATTATCAAAGTTAAAGTACCCAATAAATACAGTTACGAAAATAAGGCCGCATAAATGTAAATGAAAAGTATAAATCCTGTTCATGAACTGTCCTGTGGGGTTCATAAAATCCGGCTCTGACACTACGTTATAAGGGAGGCCTGTGAGCGAAATATCAACCTTGTAGCTCGAAGATTTGATGGTATGCATGTATCAAGAGATTAACAACAGTGGGACATGATTATTATGACGTAACAGCCAATACTTTAACTCAAGACGAAGCGGAGCGTCCAATACATATAATAAAACAATAGGCTCCAATCTTGGCGTCTGATTCATTTCCCTCGTTTTATTTTTGTTTGTTCAGCCAAAGGACAGATAAATAAAGTGTATTTAAAATACGCGTAAAAAAAGACGCTATCACACAGAAAAAAGTAAGGACATTTTTGACGACGTTGATATAATTATGATATTGCGGAATGTAGAGGTTTAAAAGAGTTTACATGAACATTTCCGGTCGGCACTGAAACCGGTACCCTTCCCGGAGCACGCAGTGTTCACCAACAGAGCTACCGGCCTCTCCATTACTATACAAAATCGATGACCGCAGCGCTTTGACAGTTAATTTACGTCGATTGACTCTGCAACTTACTTCATTAGTTTGACCGTTACGTCATCAATGGATCGAAGTGAATTCTGAACTAGTTAACCACATTCGGTACTTTAATGGAGTTGAACGAAATTTCCCGTGAACTAATGTCCAGCTTACGCGGCGACTATTTGGACAAAGTACGTCGTTAATACGTCGCCGTGACGGATGGCGCTGGCTTCGGCTGAAGAGTGAACATTGAAAATAATACGTCACGCGTGTCCGCAGTGCGGAGTGTGCACGGAGGAGGCGATTTGTCGCGCCCCACTGACAGATTAATGACACATACAACTTGAAGAGTTTTGCCGCACGTATGCTCGAAAATACTATACTCTACATTTTTACTGCTTACATAGAAATGGTACTACTCAGTTAGTGTGCACACCACCTTAGACTAGGTCTCCGCTAATCATCAACTGGGATTGTAGTTAAGCCGTTACTTGCAATTACAACCTTACAATAAGTAAAAAATATACTAACAAACGCTTTGAAAACGTACAAAATGCATTCGCACAAAAACGACGTTTTCCAGTCAGCTGAACCCGGGACCGAGCGCTCGCTCGCTGGTGGGAAGTGCAAACTTGTAATAATTAATTTTAGGTGCGTCCGCACTGGCGCACTGAGCGATGAGAGATAGCCGCGCGATCAACTGAATTTTGATTACGCCACGCTACGACCGGCTACGGCTACGGGCTACGGCGTAGCTTCTGCTACAGGGCTACGGTTGCTACGGCAAATTGCACGTGATTTTTTATTTTTCGTTTTTCTTTTTATATTCAAACTTTATAATATAAACAGATAACTATTAAAAAAAAATAGTATTGCGCTTTGTAGATATTATCTTAAGCCAGCAATATTTTCTTTATTAACATAATACGTGAACGTAATTTGTATGCGCGAGAGTCGTATGAGTGAACTTTTTAATTTATTGTCCAGCCGAATTAAAAGCCAGTATCAGCGATGATTGCAAATGGGCTCCATCATTCGTGTACTATTTGCTCTCGCTCCCGCAGCCCACGCAGGTGTAATAACGACGGGCGATATCAAACTGCTCCCCGATATTGATGAGTGGAGCCCGGCGCCGCCCGCCCGCCATGAATCACTGGCATTACCTGCCATTTGTACTGATACAGCCGTCATCAATAGTGCTGATTATTCGATCGCTATACATTGAAGCTTTAGTTGAGACGAAACTGGAAGCAGATATCCCGCTCCGTTGAAAAGCAGTGATGAATAGCGAAGTGAAATTACAGTATGGGTGACAGAGTTATCGAAGGCGGCGAAGTAGGGGGCGAGAGTTGAGCGGAACCCACTGCACACGTGGTGTATGCAGAAGCTATGCGCGCGGTTACACGGACGTGAATTAAATACGTAATGAGACTGATTGACGATGGCTTTTGGGCTGTATTTATAACTGCCTATAGCGGCATTTGCATTGTTTGGAATATATGGCATTCCATTCATTGTGGACAGTTGGACATTATGGAGCTTGGGAAGTATCAGATGCAAGCTGCGTGGGAATGACATAGTACGACAGTACGTGTATTAAAATTAATAGTAACTGAATTTGTAATAAAATTATTCATTTTAATAATCTGCTACGTTTTCAATCGATTTCTATTGTTTATTACTTACTCGTATGAAAACTGTTTTTATATTGTTTTATTCATTGTTTATGATTCCACATCCGCAAGACCTAATTTTTCCTACCTTTAAACTTTGAGCAATTTCAGAAAATAAATTGACAAAGTTTTATCTCAACGGATGAACTGTTTGACGGCATATAAAATAATGTAAATAAAAATGCTTTAAAACATTTATTTGTAAATACTGGAACGTTTTTCTATTACACACAAGTGAACATCAAATAGTGTCACGTTATGTCAACTTCGTGGAATTGAACCGGGATCTGAGCGATAACGTGGCTCCAAAGAAGCATTCAAAGCGATCTCCATCTTAGTCAAGAGGCCGCCACTCGAAGCGCGTTCGTCAATGCACACTAGAGTTATTGCTTTCGAAACGAGCGCTCTACCTACTCGGTACCACGACACGCACTAATAACATGATTTTTTACATACGCCAAAATTCAATGTCCATTGCTGGTTCGGTTAGTGCAAATTTCTTTAGTGTCCTACTAAATCGGCCATGATCGTTGCAAATATTAAAAATCGTTATTAATGGAGTGTGAAAGTATAAATGGCGCGAGGCAGGCCGTGAGAGGTTCAGTGTAAGTGCAGGCATGCATTATGCAGTCGGCGTCGATAGAATTACTGGTATAGCCGCATCATCATAAACTTAGTTTAGTCTAGCTACTGTTTAGCAACTCCGTAGACTGAACTACTGTAAACAGATCGAGCGCTCGCCGGTTCACTGGTTCCAATTGTTTAATCGTCCTCCATTGGGGTGGATTAAGTCTCCGCCAGATTTGTAGTACAAGCGGGCGAGCTTAAGTGTTTATTTGATCTGAAGTGTTTCTACTATGAGACGTATTAGATCGTATTTAAACTAACTCGTAGCGAGCAGCAGTAGTGTGCTTCTGAATAATTTATTAGAGTCTATTATTTGTACAGTATTGTTGGTTTGAGGCAATTGCTCTGAAGTAGGTCAGTAATATTTTGCGAATAAATTGTGATTGATCGAAACAATTAAACTAGTCATCTGCTGGTCCTCTGAAGGTCAAATTTATTACCCATGGACTTCAACCGTAGACGTCTTGCACTTTCAGAATCGGGACTTTATTTTTAATGTGCAGATACTGCAACGTATAAGGTAAAAGTACCCTTAGCAATCGCATAAAAAACTATTGTAAAGGCCAGTGCTATTAGTCTGCTTGGTAAGAACTACTTTTGTGCTGCGTCGTTGAGTGCTCATTTGACTCAGTTCAGCTCTCACAACGGGATGAAGAAGATCTTGGACCTAATGAGCAAGGAGTATGTTACTCCGTTGAACAGTAATCGTAGATTACTTTTTATTTAACTTAATGAAGGTAATTATAGTTAGAAGATATAATGATATGCACCAGAACTGGCGTGATTGGTTAATTGGGCCAATAACGGAGGTAATTGCCGGCGACCGACTGACCGCTGCATTATTTAACGCTTAGATACAATAATTCTGCTGAATTTGCATTTGAACTTAGTTAAAACCAAATATCGCCAGTTCACATTATTATTGCCGTTAATTAATCACCAACTTTCAGATCGGGAACTCAAATACTGTTAATTTCCATAAAGTTCCATTCGTGACGTAAAGTCGAAAGCTCTATTATCATTAGAATATTTATTTGCCTATTCTTGTTTGTATTATTCCCGAGTGACATGAACTTGCTACTTCTTATATCTTAAAGCCTCTTAAACCTCTCTTAAAGTTAACGTCCGTCCATATCACCTATGGAGTTGCCGAATGCGCTGCCATCATCGCGTTATGAAAATATGTAGTAACTTAATTTTATAAGATAAAAGCTAAGTATAATATTTTACAAGAAACAGATACATCAACAGGCCTTAACTAGACGATCGCCTAAGATGAAGATTTGTAGCACGAGCATCCGGATCCAAGCTCAAGGATGCAGCTTTTAAATTCTGGAGTCCGGGTCATTATGTAACCATTTTCGCTTCAAAAGCCGCTGTAAAGACATTATAAAGCATAGATCGTGTACACGGTGTGTATGGAGGTGGCGCCGTCATCAAAATTCCGTCCGGAGCGCGGCGATCTCGCACCGCTCGGGCCGCGCGGCGACGGGCGCTGAATTAATGCGCCACTTTGTACATTACCAGTGTATTACATTTTTATCAAGCGCACGGACATGCTCACCTGCTGACTGCTGCGCCTTGTTTGCAAACGGGACCGGTTGCAGCTGTATGTGACTTCAATTTCTTTGTTGGCTTCGGCCCATTTATGGGGCTATAGGGCTCGGGTCTCTCTTCGTAAGTGAGCAGGCCTAGAGTTTACTCTACAAAGCTGGATTTTTTGTTGTTGGAAAGGAAATATTTTGTAGGTGCCCGTTACGTAAAAAATATTTCGAAGAAAATTTTATATCGAAGATGTATACAATCAAGGAAGTCAGAAATTTTATATAAATCGCCTTGGTTTTCAAAAACTGTTTGAAGTGTAACTTAGTCACCGTCACCTTTGAACACTAGTAACAGCTAAGGCATCTTTGATATATCGCCGGCTGCGTACAATTATAAAAAAAGAACCCATTTAGTTACAATGGATTTACAAAAAGACAAAGCGACGATGGTCAGCTGTTTATCGGTAATGTTTTCTGCAGTTTAATGCAAGGATTAAAACGCATTATAAGCTGCAGAGGTCGTTGGTGTGCTATTGAGTGTAACAAACGTGCAGCTCACAGCCGCGTCGGATCAGCACCCGTACAAACAGTTCGATGGAACAGGGAATTCGCAGAATTTCAGCATTATCATAATGTTAGCAATTTAGTATTCTATGCTGTAATAATATGGGGAATTACACTATTGTCAGAATTATAAAAAAAGGAGTATTTAATTTTTTTGTGGGAGATTCTTTTCTTATTTTAATTATAACTAAGTGTCCATTTGTATACCCAGAAGGTTTGATACAATTTTATTAAACCTTTAACGAATTTCGATGGGAAATTAAAAAAAAATTACATTGTATTGTTGTAGGGAGTTGAGTAAAACACTCTTTATTATAATTTGGTTTACATATTTACTTTACTTTCAGTCGAAATTGTTACATTAAAAATAAATAAAACTTCAGAATCGTATTCGGTACCTGTGCAGACATATTCAATTAACTTCCCATCTGAAATAAAAAATATCCTCGGCATATTAAACTATTGCAATATGAAATAGAAAACACACTGTAAATGCATTAATAACAGCTAGGAGACTACAATGAAGCAAAATAAAGAACAGAGCGCAATTAAATTAGTAATTACCTCTCGCGAGCATTAGCGATAGCAAACATGTATTCCTGTTAGCCGCGGGGAATAGTGGAGCATGCCTAATAATTTAGAGGTGTACAGATACACAAATAAATCGTTTCAAATAACACGTAAACCTCCCTAACGTTGTTTACGGCCGCGCGCCGACAGTCCGCCGGACTATTTATTGCCGCAACTCATCCTCAATCAGTATCATTACCTATTTAATTCGGGTTCATGTAGCGGAGCATGCTGTGTGCACAAATCCTAACGCGTTGCTGTCGTTTTCGTCGCAAATTAAAACTTTACAGAAACGATAGAACAATTCATTGCCCTGTTAAATCTAAGGCTGATTTCACAGCTGGACAGGCGATCCATACGGGCGGGTCCGGGCGCGGGAACAATGTTCTAGCGCCTAATATGTGCTCCACCCGCGTCCCACGCCCGGACCCACCCGTATGGGTTGCCCGTATAGTTGTGAAATCACCTTTAAAGTGTTGTAGAAAAAGTGTCAGGTTTTTAAATCATTCGATAGTTTAAAAATATATCTCTAAAGTAAATAAAATAAGCGTATGTACAATGGCAATTGTAAAAACACTATGAAAAATATTAGTACCTCGATTTTTAATCGCTGTTCGTAGCCACGAGGTACCAGATCACGTAGCCACGAATCAGAAGCAGAAGCCATGCGGTGTTTGCGATGTGATCAGTGTCACACGCAATGAATATGGATGGCGCAATTTTGGATCATAAAAGTAAAACTACGGTTTACGTACAAAGCGCCCGCTGAAGTCGTTATTGTGCGGGCGCTGGTATTGTTACGTGATACTAGTTCATAAATGTATTGTAGTCATCTCATTATTAACTGTAGCCTTCCTATAAAATAAGTAGTTTCTACTCAGCAGTGTGCTGTGTGATGTTTAAAGAAAAAAAATATGAGCCATCACGGGACGCCTGGCAGATGTGAAACATCATGGTCGTACAAATAATAAACATAATAATATGACGAAAAATTATTAGATTAGCTGGACTCGTATCCACTCACAATGTACCAAGACTTGCAAGTAATGTAACTGCTTATTGCTGCCTTACCTCGGCACATTAGCCAAAGAGTTAGCACAAGCTAATACGTATCGGTGAGAAGAAAACGCACAATGCCTAGAAATCCAGGTAGAGCAGACAGCTAGAACAAATACCGACTGACGTTTCCGCTCCACCTGTTGATAATGTCCAGAGACCTTTGTTCCTCCGACCTTCCATTACTCACTCTAGTTGACGCGAATGCCCATTATGCCAGTGAGAGTAGACCGAAACAAATCAACTGTTTTTTTCTACTTATTCATTGTACTGTTAAGTTTGTTTTAGACGTATGTTAGAGGAGGTCGGGGTTAGTGTGACGTAGATAATATTGTTTCTATTGTGTTGGTTATAATTAGGTGGGAGCTGTTGCGTTCTGCTCCCAAAGGTAACATATTTTAACGAGGCGTATAGTGTAGTATTGAAAATTGTAGAAGTTAATATCAAGAACACAAAATAAAACGAGGCGGCTATCTTCGCATAATTAAGATGGTAATTTATAAAATTATTATTTCTTCTTTTGAATTTGGAGGTAATTAGTGGATATAAGAAAATGTTAATTGCAGTGATGAATGCGTATTAAATAAAGAATCACATTTCTTGCATTATAAGGTACATAATTATTTGAAACAAAACCAATCATCAAAGAACAACTTACGCTCAGAAATCTACCACGTTGCAGGTCATTTTAAAGAGGCACACTGAATGAGATTTATTTTGAAACATCCACTATGTCCCGCACCGAGCCGCGGATGGTTAATGATGCCTGTAACAATCATTTAACACGTAATAACCATCAAGCACGGTTCCGCGGTTAATGACGTGTCCGTAACTAGCTCGTAACCCGGAACTATTCCGGGAACCGCCGCTTATGATCTGCACACTCCATTAATCTACTGCTTGCATTCTACCTCCTTAAAAACATGAGCTGGCTGTCCCGCTCTAGCACGGGTGCAGATAAAAAAATATGCATATATATTTAAGTACACGCGTACAAAATGGAATTTATTTGTGATACTGGAAATTAGGTACTATCTATACGTATTAACTAAACTATATAACGTACTAAACTGCCACCTGGTAAAAGATGCATGATAGTAGATAAATAAAATTAATCAATTTATTAATCGGTTCTTAATATACTAACAATAAGTAGGATAATATGTGTAATTGTGTATGGTGATTATAAAAGAAAGGCTGAACAACTTGGAGTGGAACAAATTACTTGTTACAAAGAATAGTAAGAAACGGATATTCTTATTAGTACCTTTATACTAACAGAATTTTCTAACTACAGACCTTTTAAAAGTTGTATTCGAAGTTTGTCACAGGGTAGGTATATATGGTGGTAGCGAATCGTAATGCTGCAAGCTACTTTGCTATCTTTATTCCACAAAAAAAGATGAGCTGTTTAACGACACAAAAATACTCATCGTTAAAATACAACGCGAGCAGTAACTGCGTCTACGATAATCTACGCAGCGCGAGATCCCGCGGGATTGCATTGTCCGGGATATTGCGCTCCATAATGAACGCGTGTTGCCAAATTTATTGCAAAAATTATTGCGCCAATTTTGCTTCGAATTAACGTTGTAATCACTAGCTGATTGCTGTTCTAGTATCGTCGTGGTAATGGTTTTATTAACATTATTTTACATGAAAATTCTGCTATCATATGAATTTGCATACAAACTTTTAACAGCTTTTTGATATTGGTTTTTAAATTAACAATGTAAAACAAGACTTTTGTGCAATAGCTGATTGCACAGCGTAGGTACTAATGTTATAAATGGGGAAGTATCTTTGTCTAACTTTTACGATCTAATGGAGCATCGCTGTTATATTTCGTGAAGACAGTTGGGACTTTGAAAAGTGACATAGAGATTTCTTAATCTAATTCCAACCGTCGGATCTAGATAGATCGTAGGAATAATACTACCTCAGCCTAGTATTCACGCTCTGTACCTGGAATATAGAGAAGGTTGTGTTCCAAATGCCCTCGAGATGTAATACCGAGATACCCGCAGCCTACACCTATTATACTTCCTACACTAAATATCGAATATGACTTAGAGTGCTTGATTGAATATTGCCCGGGAGTTACTAATACTTGGACAAGAACAATTTAATTTTTGTTCGATTGCTCGTAACTTTCAATGGAACCTGTGTAGCAATGAATAAAGTTACGATAAACTTGTAACTTATTGTAACTTAGGTATCAAAAATAAATTACAAAAAAATCGTTTCAAAATAGGTAGGTTTTGTTGAACATTTTGATTTTCTGTTCTATTTAAGGTCTGTATAATATACATAGGTCCTGTATAGGCTTTCTTCGGGATTGCGTTTAATAAGGACTTATTTTTCTTCGGTGCATACATGATGATAAAGAACTCACAGAGGCAGAACATAAAATTATACTTTCTATTAGCTTAACATTAACCATTTACAGTCTCTCTACAAGCTTAATCTGTTATTACAATAAAGAACCAGCCCTCGGTTACGCTGCTCCACTACGTGTGGAGGGTCGTAACCCGAGCACGCGTGTTTGCCGCACGAATTATCCCTTGTTGTCCTGTCCACTCGCGTTCCGGGGCTGGGGGCCAGTACTTTCGTCCTTTTCTTTTCTTTTTATCTTCTTTCTCTGTATTCCTAAAATGTTGACATGTTACCGTTAAATCACTCGTCCGCTCTTACAGAAGATACTTGTGTTAAACTTAGTAGTTGGATTTTCATAATGATACTTGTTTTAATTATATTTTTTCTAAAAGACGCAATGTTATTGAAACGAAAAGCACTATTAAATTAAAACTAAATTGAATCAAAAGACGAAATGTCAATGTTATTTAAACGAATGGCACTATTAAATTAAAAATAAATTGAATCACCATTTTTAAATGTATAATTCTATCAAATTAATTTTAAACCGAACGACAATTTGCTATTGTTGTTCTAAAAACGCTGATCAAAGTATTTTTTGTTCTAGATACAAGATAGTGTATTTCATTTATAGCCAGGCTAAAAAAGCTATTAAAATAAACTAGTATATACCTAACCGGCTACCGCATCCAAGTTTCTCGCCTGCCGGAGTAAATCTGTTACGGTATAATTAAGATTAGTTTACGCGAGATTAATCTGGTGATTTCAGATAGTAAATCACTCCGGTATGATTGAGTCGACGCGATCAACTCCAAACATCAGCGTTAATTTAAACTCGGGCTGGCGGATCGCGCGGCGCACTCGCGAGTGTGTCTCAAAGCAAACTTGGAATTAACTAGAGCGTCTAACGGCAACAACTTCACTACAAACTGTGTTTACATTTTTGTTCCAGAAACAATTATTTTAACGTTTTGCTAACTGTTTTATATATTAAACGATTTGTTTACAAATCTTATTAAATGAGACGCGATAAAATGTATTTAGTACAATTGAAGTAGAATTGAATGTAATAGAATTGTAGGAGAATTGAATATACGTACGTACCGTGCTTTTTCTTAAAAGAGATATCCGGCAGGCTAATGAATGGAAAGCTCTATATTATATTTACCATAGACAATAATTATTTGAGAAAAGGTTTTTTGTGATGTGTTGGTATCGGAAAAAAATTAAATATACGTAGAATTATTTATTAGTGCTATCAATATAAATAATAATTACAGGAATTGAACGTGTTCACACTACTAAGTTTTTACATTTAGTTAAATAAAAACATTGGTAGAGCAACCGTTATAGAAATACTCACAGCTTCACACATTAGCTTCATGCTTATTAATTCTATAATAATCTTCCTAAAAATAAGCGCACCGCGTGCAATTCCACGAATGCTTGGATATTATTTTGTAATTAAAATGCATTCGTTTGAAAGCGCCAGAAAAATATGTTTTAAAATTTGAATTAATTCCATTCGATTATTAAAATTGTTTTACGTGCGACGTATTCACTGGAAACCTTATTTTTGTAATGAAAATGTTTTATGGATTTCTTTGAAAGTCCGAGAAACAGAAATACTTTTAGAGGGAGCCACTGTATTCAGTAGAAGTAGGTACATTACTGTCCACGATTGAATTTCATGACCAACTGACAGCATCCAGCAATCGTTTGATTTACATATAATGGGATTTTGTAATATGTTCGAGAAATACTACTATACAAGAGTCAGGTTGTCTTGATATCACGGTATGTATATGGTTGTATCACGGACATAAGGCATTACCCACCTTAGTCTACGACCAGAAAACAATCATTTCACATAAATATATGCCTCAGCTGGGTTTCATGTGGATTAGCTTCACCAGGCTAATCGATCGTCGAATATTAGCAGCGCACTAGCAGAAGCTAATTACATCCGGAATGTATTCTTGTTAACTTAAAATATAAAAGTACAAAATACAAAGACTGTATTTTATCTCCACAGATTACACTGTATGTATTACAGGTAATTAATAGGTTTTAGTTTCATAAATGCTGTAGCAACGCAAAGCGGTTAGAACAATATTTTCTTTTTAAATCGTCTGCATTTCTCTATCTTTATATTTTTTGTTCGTTTGTATAATGTTATTTCAACAAAAGAAGCTATCGGGATACAGTTTTGCTGGTCGTTTTAACCGGGAATAAACTGCGCGATAAAGGCAATCAACGGCGTCCGCCGGTGAGCGCGCCGGTTTCAGGCTTTTTATACGGAAATGCGTGTTTTTATATTGTTCATATTGTAATAATAAGCTGCTGTCAATTGCTGGACAAGCAGAATGGATAATTAAAGATTCAATTTTACAATTTCAGACAGCTTATCTCTCTTTGAATATAGATATGACGATTGAGGCAATAATGATCACTGTTCATGTATTCTATGAAACACAATTAATTGGGACTTTGTGGAACAATTATGTATTTTTAAACTCATAATTTTATGCAGCGTTGTGCGAACTATGAATGTGAATACGTGAACATTATAAGTAATATAGCCTTTTGCCGTATTTTAGTACATACATAATATTTGTTTGGAAAGATCACAAAATTCTTCCTTAGCAAGTACCTACATACAACGTAATAGAAAAAACAAATGGCATATTTTATATTCGGCATAATTATGTCAGTGGTTGTAACCAGCTAAAATATTTTCTATTTAAAATTAGATAGATAGATACCTACTAATAATTTTAAACATTTTGTCCTTTTAACGGTGACCCGAGTAAGTGGTTGGAATTAAGAGATACGCAAAATTAATTATTATTATAATTGTATTAGTTAAACGAGAAAAAAATAATCATAGAGGCATTTTTTCAGCTCTGTCGAAATTCGTCATACACCATTTTGCAAAAGTAAAATAATCTGTGTTATAAAGTCAAATATAAACCTGTAAAAGATAAAGCCATGCCACGTGACGCGACCGACGCCCGCGCGCAGCGCCCTCTCTGTGCGGACAAAGGGACTGTATTGTTTAAAATATAAGCTCTTATTTTATTCGCATTTTTTTATAAAATAGTATTTTAAAAATGTAAGTTATATGAGCAACAATAGGTATGTAATTATAAAATATTTTTTCCAATATAAGGTCACGGGGCCAAAGTGCGCCTACCGGGCTAGTGCGCCTACCACAAATATCTCGAAAACTACTAATTGGATACTAGTAGCGACAACTTACATCGATGCTACAAACTAAGTCAAAGATTTTGATTGAAGTCATAGATGGCTCTGACTATGTGTGTTTGATACACGCGCCATTTAATTTTCACTCAATTTAAAGTGGTGAGCAGAGATGACTATGCGGTAATCATCGTCCAAAATATCAAAAAATTAAGCT
>DWKA01001031.1:0-13622 GCA_018249155.1 Panoquina ocola ocola
AAAAAAAATACTTTAAATAAGTTCCTTATCCTCTACTAAATAATATAAAATGAATTTTAAAATCTTGTCAAATAGCCTATTGATGGTGATCGTGTCTACCAAGCGAGGAGTCTTGAGGTCAATTCCAGGCCGGCGCAGATATTTATATGATAAATGAATGTTTGTTCTTAAGTCATACATGTTAGTGATTTTTACTGTTTATGCTACCCGCAATACAAGGTATTGCAGTGTGGGAGTATACTTTATTTTATTGACTGTAATTGAATGATATGTGTACCTAAATGTACGAGTAGACATACTCGTATATGTATACAATTCAGAAAAGATCTTTGAAATTGTTGTTTGTTCGTTACCACTGCCATCAGAGATGGATAAACTGACTTAGAAATATATTTTAGAAATACAAGCTACTTACGGTTGACAGCGACGGCGCACAGCGCGGAGTGGTCGCCGTTGGGGTTGGAGATGACGAGCTTGTAGGCGCCGCAGTCGGCGGGCGTGGCCGCCGCGATGTACAGCCGCACGCCCCCGTCCGGCGTCGCGCTCTGCTGCACGCGCGCGTCCGTGGGGGACAGCGGCACGCCGTCCTTGTACCTGAGGGCATGAGGGCGGTAAATACACAAGTTGATCTGTGATTCGTGATGGGGACGTGAGGGGGCATGAGACTTGATTTCACTAGGTATTCGGGGCTGTAGCGGTGATGCGTAGTGGATGGTGCCATCGCATATTGGTATGAAGTCATATTTTATCCCGGTCGCTTTAGCAGTTAGGGATAGCGTCCTTGTACCTGGGGGCGTGAGGGGACGCGTTGATACAAGTTGATCTGAGATTCGCAATAGGGATGTTAGGGGACGCGTGTATTGGTTGGGCTGAGATTCGAAAGTTTATCAAAGCTGTAGTAGGGTCAACGTAGCGGATTGTGTCTTCGTATATGTGTATAAAGTCGTATTCTGGCTGTTCACTGTAACTGGTCGAAAGATATGTGTATGAAGTCGTGTTATGTCCCGCTTGCTGTAGTTGGTGGAAGGAGATGTGGAAATAACATCGTCCAACATTAAAGACATGAGTAAACGTCACCCGATGATGATCTACAATAACTAAACAGCCTTAGTTTAGTTTAGTCTTTATTGATCGACGGATTAGCAAAATTTTCTAACACATGTGTACTCAAAAAAAATTATACTAACTTCTAAAATTGACAATAAAGATTCCTAATCCTTCCTAGCTGGAAGATACCATCAGCTTCAGCCATGTAAGTAGCCTTACCACTTGGCAGTGGGGATGGGACTGCCGTCCAGCTTGGCCTTGAGCTCGAGCGGCTCGCCCTCGTCCACGTCGCGCTGGCGGTCCAGCTTGTGCGCGAAGCCCGGCGCCGACTGCACCAGCGAGATGGCCGCCTCGCACACCGCCTCGCCCGCCAGGCTCGCCGCGCGTACCTTGTACTGTTCACAAGGATGAGAGGACTTAACGTGATAAAAATACAACGGAGTAATACTAAGCTGGGAAATCGACTACTATCATCTGTTATCATACCCAGGCTTGGCGCCCGATATCAAGTCCGATTTCCAATACAGCTAAAATCTTTCTCAAACCATTATTAATTATAGTCATGGGCAAGTAACTCGGAAATTCGTAGAAAGAGACATTAGATGTAGAGAAGTCGTTTTGCTCTGCTTTGTGTTCTGCGCATCTAACTCTCTCTTTCAGATTCTTGCCAAATAACTTGTTCATGACTGTACCTCGTTCCTCCTGTAACCTTAACCCTCCACTCACCTTCCCAGCATCAGTAGCATCGAACTTCTTGATCTCGAGCTCGCTGTCGACCTGGCCGCCCACAGCCGTGGTGACGGTGTGGCGCTCGTCGTTGAGGATCTCCTTCCCATCGCGGTACCACTGCACCTGCGGCTTGGGCACGCCGTCCGCGCGCACCTTCAGCGTCACGTCGTCCTGGTCGCGCACCGCCTCCTTCTGCAGCGGCTTCGTGAACACCGGCGGGCCAGCTGCAGGGTACGACTTCACGGTTAGGATGTGATGAATACGCGATAGAAGGGTAGTGGTTTTGCTAACCCAAGATGAGTGAGTGGTGCTATTTATAATTCTCGTCCTTGTGCCAGATAAGAGGTATAAAACACACCCAGACTAGGTGAAGTGACAGCCTAAAGAAAAAAGCGGGCAACCGCTAGTTCGAAGACCGGTCTGAGTGGCATAAATTAGGGGAAGCTTACGTCAATCAGGGGATATCTAACCAAAGACAAAAACGGCAAAGGGTAAACGACTCGACAATGGACACCTATTTGAAACATATACTTTTGTCTCGGCGAGGAATCGGATCAGACCTAGGTAAGGTAACTATCACCTGGGGAAATATTTTGCAGGTGCAACTTTTGTTGCTCTTATTTTCTCGCATTCACAGTAAGTGGCTCCGTATAGATGTGTTCAAAACAAGCGGAGCTGTAATGTATGTACATTTACTTCATGTGGTGGACCGTGTCAAAGATGTATGAATGTAATTATGATGTGCGTATGTGCGCGTGACTCACTGTGCACGGTGAGGCGCGCCTGCTGCTCGGTGGCGCCGAGCTCGTTGGTGGCCGTGACGGAGTACACGCCCGCGTCGTCCACGCCCAGGTCGCGCACCACCAGCTTGAACTGGTCGCGCTCGCGGTCCTCCACCACCGCCAGCTTGCCCGACGGCACGATCACGATGCCGTCCTTGCTCCTGTCAACCGACATAGTATCGTGACTCGAAAGTTAAAGGTCATGGGCAGTGAAGATATTAATTATCAGAAGGAACGTCAGCTCGTTTGTAGGCTATTTACGATAAAAATATCCGTAAGATCTACGGTTGAAAATACGACGCGATATCATAATCTTCTTCTATGTATACTGGGATGTAAATGATAAACTTAAAAAATACAAGTTTCATCGATTAATTCAAGTTAGTTTAACAGTACTAACATGGGGTCTTTCGAAAGCGAAGCAATCACTAACTTAGCCGGCATCACGAAGTAAACTCGACAGGTGCTTACAAATCAAAAAACAAAACAACTGCTAAAGCCAATGAACCGAACGTACCACTTGACCTCCGCGATGGGGTTGGCGACGATGTTGGTGACGAAGGTGGTCTCCTCGTAGGGCTGCGCCACCACGTCCTTCAGCGGCTCCACCTCGGGCCGCAGCAGGATGTCGAGGCGCGCCGAGCTCTCGCCCACGCCGTACTGGTTCTTCGCCTGGATGGTGTACACACCGGTGTCCTGGTGCCGGCCTGGGGGCGACGCAGTCAGTGTAAAAAGGGGGGTAAACGGTTATAATCACATCACCTTACTTATCTAAACTGGTAGGACGTTTGCGTAAAATTGCGTCTAGCTAAGAGACGACGGCGACGGTATTTTTATTTTCGTGTATAAAATATGCATTTAGAGCAAATCTCTGGTGCGTTATAATCTGTTGTCTTGATTGACCATAATACGTACACGAAATGCCTGATGCGGCATTGCGTAACATTGATTTACAATAAAGTGTAAACTAAATATGAAACGCGTCGTTTGGAACACGGGGGCACTTCAGACCTTTCGACATCACGTTACCATATACTTGACGTTTCTTTCCCTAAATTAATAATTTTAAAGAGGGCTGCAATAATACCTGTAGGAATATGCAGGGTGAAGGTGCACTCCTTCAGGCCGTGTTCCAGCTCCTTGGAGTCCTCGGTGGTGGAGAAGGTGGCATCAGGCGTGAGCTCCTTGCCGTCCAGCAGCCAGGCCACGTGCGGCAGCGGGTCGGCCGTGCACACGGCGCGCAGGGTGACGGGCTCGCGCGCAAGTACGCGCTGCGCCTCTAGCGGGCTCGTGAACTTCGGCTTGCGCAGCTCGGCTACCGCTGGGGGTGGTGGATTGTTCGTTAGTGTCGTTATACGTACTTTGCGGTCATGTTTACATTGATCATTGATAATATAATGTATGTTAGATTTTTCTTATGAGTTTATTACTCAAGATTCAGATTTCTGAAAGTATTTTTTAAAGTGAATTTAATGTTTTCTTTTAGAATCTCTTAGTTTTTGTAAGTACAAGAAAATGTAAAATTTAATGTGTCCAAATTTTTTTCTAAAAATAAAACGTCACTTATGCGGCTACAAAATCACCGAGAAACGTTTAGTATCATATCAAAGTCCAAATTTGCGGAAATCAAAAGCAAATCCTGGTAGTCATAAAACTTAAGCGAAAACTCACGCGTCACTTCCAGCTTCGCCTGCTGCACATTCTTGCCGAGAGCATTGCTGATCTCGCACTGCCACAGCCCAGCATCATCCATCAGCACGCGGTCCACGACCAGCCGGTGCACGTCACCATCGCTCTCCACGTGCACGCGCCCGCACGGCGTCACCTCCTTGCCGTCGTGCAGCCACTTGATTGTAGGCTTGGGGCTGCCCGACGCCTCCACCGTGTACACCAGCGGGAGGCTCTCGAACACCGTGCCGTCCTTCATGTTGCTCTCCTTGAGTGAGGGGGTTGCTGTAATGGTGATGTTAGTTAGTTGGTTCTAGAGGTAAAAAAATTAAGATTGCTAGAATTAAAAAAAATATATAAATAGAGGATAAGTTTTTAAAGAAATATCATAAAATTTTAAATTCACTATCAATTGAAATCAAAGTATATTCTCGCTACAATAGTTTGGTTTAGAATTAGATGAATGAACCGGGATTGTAGCTAAATAAAAATAAGCCCATAATATGGTGATCGATTGTAAAAATGTAACATTTAAATGAATGAAAAATTGAATTAACTTTACATTTAATTTAAATAACAATTTGGAAGAAGAGAAGATCAGTGGTTTTACAACTAGTAATAAGATAAAAAATTAAAAGGAAACCAATAAACTTAAAATTTAAATAAAATAGAATTTGGAAAAACCGGAAGCCAGATTATAATATTTACAACTATGAACGAAAAACTATGAAAACATTGTTTTGCCAAAGCATAATTCGTAAGCTAAGTTGCCAAACACCATCGATATGTACATAATTTACGTCTGCTCGTGCCGATGTACCTGCGATATATACAGCTTCGGAAGCCTTGTTACTGTAGAAACCTTGAACTTACCACGTCGAGCCGTGTCGGAGGCTGAAGCATTGTGTACCTACTGTGTAATACGTACCGACTGTGTCGTGTCAGAGAGAGGATCGTTCACCAAACATTACCAAGCGTGTTGCCATGCCTGCGCCATGCACTTAACTATAACGTTTACCTTGATGACGTCGCGGGGGCTACGGGCGCTCTCACCACCGCTGACGCAGCGGGACCCAAGTATTAGTATGCCAGAAGGGAATGTTATTACGCATGCGTGCTAGAACAGACATACGATAGACATTAGTACAAATACAATGGCGATATGCTGAACGAATAAGTTGAATATATCCAATGAATCCTTCTCGGAAATGGCAATATATTTTGAAACTGGTCTGTCCGAGAAGGAAGCATGAGATGGTTGTCAAACCGAGAGAAGCAATTCATTTCCAGTTGAAAGCAACAGTGATCGTTAGCCCGGCAAACATTGCGTAGCGTTACAAAATGAACCCATTCAGCCGCGCGCATCGTTAATTTATTTTAATCCTTTCGCATAACATTTTATTGACTTGAATTACCTTTTTCATCTTCTTGGTTTAGAATATCGTCTAATATGCTCCTTTGCCTCTGGCTTCGTCTCAACAGTTCGTCTATATCTCCCGCCTCCTCCTCCACGCTGAACAAGTTTGTAATTTGTTTCCTCTTTCTTTCGACGGTCGTCTCCGCGGTGTCCTTTGTAATGTTATCAAAGTTCTTAATAGGCCCGAGGACTAACTCCTCTAGGATCCGATTTTTAATATCGTCCATCTTATCCTCGGTCTTCATGTACTCGTTGTCATCGAACTCTTTCGATATGTGAATGAGCCTCTCGGTGACGTCGTTCTCGAATACCCTCTCCGACTTCTCTCTCAGCGTGACCGATTCCTCGTCACCCTCGTCCGTAAAGTAATCTTCCTTGAATGAAGATTGACGCACGTAAGAGTCTTTGCTGAACACCTTTCTGGTATCGTCTATTTCGAAAATAGATTTAGAAAGATCTTCGATGGATATTTCGCGAGAGAGTGAGTCGTTGTGCCAGCTCATCTCGTCCTCGGAGACGGACTTGATCGACATGCTAGTAGTCCTGCTTCCATGCTGTCTCCCGTGTTTGGAACTATTTTCCGCGTCAGAATCGGTGGGAGGTTCCTCTATGATTCCGTACGTGCCCCTTCTAATGTGATCGGGCACAGTGTAATGCCCCAATTCGGAAAGAAAGTAGCTGTGACTGGCTATTTCTTCCACTTCCAATGATGTCGTATGAGGTTTGTTCGGTTGAATTATCTTTCTTTCGTATTCGTCATCGTCATCGTAATACACAGCGGAGGAAGTCATTTTGTGTAACGTGCGCGTTTCGGCTGGACCTACCAGTTAAAATAGTATTATGTTGACTTTGGATAATATCTATTACAGGTGTTAACGGGCATGCGATGGATCTGCATTATACATTTTAATATTTTCAATTTGATAAGCAATATCGAACGATAATTAGGATATATATGAAGTATGAGGTTAGAGATCGGGAAGAGAAGGAGTCAAGCGTGGTACTGACCTGTGATAATTGCGCCGTGAGATCGAGTGCTGCTGACTTTAGATACAATAATGGAACCATCGTCGCCTTTCTTGAATGTTGTTACTGTTTCGAAAACTCGGCCTAAACAACAAATCACACTTGGTATGTTATAAACACGAGTTAAAAACATGCACAACTATGCGTGAAATAGTGAGTGTATCGTATCGTAAAGCTGTTCGCTGATTGGAAAGTGAGAAGCGAGAAGCACATAACGTTATACCTTCTGATTCAGCACTAAGTGGTTCTTCTTTGATGACCTGCTTTTTAATGGATTTTCGTTTTGGAGATTTAAGTTCAGGCTCAATTGGTACATCTTTAACAGTTTCTGGCTCGGTGGCTCCCTTGTCCCCTTTCTGAGTTTCGTTTGTTTCGACATCTACGGAACTAGGTTTCTTTGCTTGTTCGTCCTCTTTGTCATCCCAAATGGATTTTTGCTCGATTGATTCCGGTTCACTAATGGACTTTCTAGCCGTCTGTGCTTGTGGTTCGGCCTCGTCTACTTTAGGTTTCTTAGGCTTAGCATCATCTTCTTTTACATCATCCCAAAACGATTTTTCTTCAGCAATTTCTGGCTCAGTGATCAATTTCTTTGCCTTCGGTGCAGGGGCATCTACTTCGCTTACTTTAGGTTTCTTTTCATCTTCAGAAATGTCGTCCCAGAATGACTTCTCTTCGACCTCTTCTGGTTTTGTTATCGATTTCTTACCTGTATCTGGAGTTTCAGTGTCTTCGATCTTCGGTTTTTTACCTTTGGAGTCATCAATCACGTCATCAATGGCTTTTTCTTCAACTGACTCAGCTTTTGTTATTCCCTTTTTCGCTGATTTTTTATCGTCTGCGTCAACAGAAGTTTCGATTTTTTTCTTTTTTGATTTATCTTCATCTTCCACTTCATTTTCGACAATTGCTTCCTTCGTGAACCGCGAATGAACTTCCTTTGCTATTAAACACAATGAAAAGAATGATAAAATGTTTGTATAGGTAAGAGTGACAAGACAAGTATTAAACACGTCACAAATGTAGGATGAGAACAAAATGGAAATGGTGCAGCGACGTTCATGGGTGCACACGGGAGCATTCTTGTCTATTGAATGCTTTAGGTCTAAGAATATAGTCTACTACACGTCCATACTGGGACATCACAAAAAATCGTGCAGTGCGGTCATCGAAAGGTCAATACGCTACGGTTGTTAATGTACCTACTACTGTACCTATGGGGCCGCCAGCGTGGCCGAGTCACTGGTGAATCTATCGGGCGTGTGGGATCGGATACTTTACCAACTGTCTCGTGTGTTTTACTGTTCTGTAGTTTTTGAGTGTTCTGGATCTAAGACGCTACAATCTTAAATGTTCTAGAACGGACTTCACTACAGTTATGTATAGTATATACTTTCTAAACATAAATACTACATAAGTATTCGACACACATTCGAAACAGGCTAAATATTGATTTCAGCTACTTTAAATTAATTGTTTTCTTTATTGTAGTTCCTTATAAATATTTGACCTACATAAATCTTTGAAAATAATCTTTACATAATGTTTCTCAATAAGCTTTTGATCAATAAAAATTTTAATAAATTTTTCCAATAATAAAATTTTCCTGAACCTAATTTCATATTATGCCTAACCCTATTTGATATGCTTCTGAGCCTGGTACCAGGTCCCCATACTTACTGTGCACTGTGACGGTGCTCTTGGACGAGACGCTGCCCATCTCGTTGGTCGCCCTCACTTCGTATTCTCCACCATCTTCCTCCTTCACCAACGTTACCGTGAGGTGATAATTCTCCAATCTACAACCAACATTTTTACTTAGAACACTGTGACAAAAATGTTCCGATAAACGATGAGCAGAAAATCATGCAATTTTTTTCAATCATGATATTTTTAAAAGTCGTTTCTCAGAATTTCAAAGTCAAGGTCAATCTGACGGAAAAATTAAATGTTGTGCACAATACTAAAACTACTCTATATCCACGCTTTTTTTATGGAATAAAATAGCAAACGAACTGGCAGTGCCACCAACCACTGCCATTCATGGACATCCCAACTTCGAATAGGACAGTAGAAGAGACTGTAGTTAAAAATATGATCAAACCTCTGCGTGTCCCTCTCAATCTTGATCCGTGCGTCGGTGGTGACCTCCTTGCCGTCCTTGTACCACTTGACGCTGGGCTCGGGGCAGCCCTCCACCTCCACCTCCAGCTTGAGCGTCTGCCCCGCGTCCACCGTCATGTCCACCAGGCTCTTCGTGATGCGGGGCTTCCCTGAGGACGAGTGAACATTACTCTCTGGTTTAAACAGGATCGATATCACACTGTGCTTCTTTGAAGACTTTAGGCTGTCACGTAATTCAAAGGTTAGATATATCAAGAGACAAATGTGGAGTTTGTGTTACTAAAACTTTTTGTGTTAAAACAATAGTGTCATTTGCATTTTAATTTTGAAATATCCAGTGTCTTATCGTGTGTATAGATTTTGTAATGTTAAAGAAATCTTAGTAGAACGCAAAGGAGTGCGTGATCTGTCTTATAATAGTCAACTCAAACCTAGAAGGGATAAAGGTTATCTCAGTAAGCCATGTCTTTCAAGATATCCGACCCCTGACCTACGAGAGGGTTACAGAGATGTGTTTAAGAGTGTAGGAGTTAGGAGAGCGGTCACTCACTGTTGACGGTGAACGTGGCCTGGCAGCTGTCCTCGCCGAGCTCGTTGGAGACGCGGCAGGAGTAGCGGCCGGCCAGCTCGGCGGACACCTCGCGCAGCACCAGCTTGTGGCTGCTGCCGTTGTCCACGCGCGTGTACACCGACTTCTTCTCCGTGATCTCCACGTCGCCCAGGTACCTGGTTAATGGATAAATGACTCAAGAGTTTTGTCTGAAGAGACAAAATTGTCTGAATTTTGCAAAACGAGGAGTTCTCATTTTACGACCGGGTTAGATAATTGTGACATTAGTTAGACGTGGGACGTTGCGCTCGTGTTATGTGTAGTAGTAAACTAGGGATTTAGGTGCAGTTCTAAGAGTTCCCCTGTAATATCACAGACTATGAGCACAACTGCACTTTAAATAAGTGTGGTAAATTAATTCATAATCATTAAATGATAATATCTATTTCTCTAACAAAAACAAACACGATCAATATATTGAAAAAATATACCGTCAAATGTGTTAGGCTAAGAAGGTAGTGGGTACGACGTATGCAAGCTATAGTTAATATCACCTTACTTGGCAAGATCCTGAAAGAGACAGTTAAATACGCAGAACAAAATTAGAGCACAACAACTTCTGCGCATCTTATGTCTCTTTCAGACTCTTGCCAAGTTACTTGACAATGACTATAATAAACAGTGTACCGACCACTTGACGCTGGGCTCGGGGTAGGCCTGCACATCGACGGTGAACTCGACGTTAACGTCGCCCTCGCTGGCCGTGACGTCACGCAACCGCTCGGTGAACACGGGCCCGCAGCGCACGTTCAGCACGCACGCGTCGCTCGCCGACCCGTGCACGTTGCGGATCTGAGGGCAACGACAGGATTGTTTCAACAACGAAAGCTATGGATTCGCGTCAGCAATGTTTTCATTGTGGTAGCGTTACTATCATTGGCCTATATAATATTATGTTATTGAGGTCAGTGATTACTATACTACAGCGCCATCTAACGCTCAACTGGCCAGTTGTTTAGCCATTACTATTTAATACATGACTGTGACAGTCATGAAAAGTTTAGGATATTCCACTACATACATATTGAATACTAGATTTCCGCGCGCGGCTTCGCCCGCGTGGAATTATGACTGTACTGTTTTTCACCCTTTTTACCCCCTTCGGGGGGGGGGGGGAATTTCAGGAAATTCTCTCTTAGTGCTCCTCTACACTTCATAAGGAATGTTCAAAGCAAATTTCAAGTTTCTACGTTCAGTAGTTTCGGCTGTGCGTTGTCCATCAGTCACTCAGTAACGCAAGAGAAAACTCTTGACTTGACTAACTACTGAACGTAGACAACATCGTATATAATTGGGTAGATACCCAACATTGTCATCTACCATAATTTCAAAGAACTTTTTCTTTAATTGCGTGTGACGGTCATATGCATTAAGTTTTTCTACCACAGCAGTGGAATCTCGACCGTACACGTCCAAATAACGCGTCATGTGAACCCAGCTTAAGTCAGTAATAAGGTCTCACCTCACAGGAGTACTCGCCGGCGTCGGCGCGCGCGGCCGACGACACGACCAGCGAGTGCGCCGCGCCCGACGACACGATCTTCACCGTCGATGACTCCGTCACCTCCTTCTTGTTCTTGTACCTGACCGTCACAACCGTTGCCATATTAAAACCAGTATTTTTTATTTTGATTTGAAATATTTATAGTCGCGTATGAATTGCAACGCATCACTGTCACAATCACTGTTTAATGGAATTGAATTGTTGCAATAAGAAATATTTTACTTTTTCAATATGCCATATTTAGTTTCTATCGTGATCTTTTATGAATATGACTTTAAAAGATAATTTCGATGCTTTTTTTCTCACATTTTTGATGGATTTGGACAACATGAATGGTAACTTGGATTTACACATACTTAAAAATCCCGTGGGATCTGTCAAATTCCACGCGGGTGACGTCACAGGCGGAAACTAGTAATAATATAATAATAATTATGACGTATTGCGGTACTAACCAAACGACGGTGGGCGCGGGCTCGCTGTCGGCCTGCACCTCGAACGTCACCGTCTCCTGCTCGCGGCACTCCTTGTTGCCGCCAAGCTTCTTGGTGATGCGCGGCGCGGACGCCACGTGCCACTGCCAGAAGTCCGAGCACTGGTTCACCTCGTTCCTGGACACCGGGGTCATGGTTAGTTAGCTATTCGTTTGGGTCTTAAGTGGTGTTGAATAGGTGATTGGGTGTATATTATGGGCGTAGGAAAGTGGGAGTAAGGTGGAGGAAGGCAGTCATTTGAATGTCTTTGCGTACTTAAATTGGAGAAATAAGTTTTTATTGCCCGCCTTCATTTATTCGTCGTTTATACACTTGGTATAACAGATTCAAGTTACAGTCATCCACACGGAACTTAGCAATAGTCTGAACGAGACAGTTAAATGCGCAGAACAAAAAGCAGAGCAAAACGACTTCTTTCTGCGCATCTAACGTCTCTTTCAGATTCTTGCCAAGTCTTAACAACTTACATCTAAAGTTTTTTAAAGTGAGCCATGAGATGAGATATAAGTGACAACTAACTTGGCAACGACAGAGTAAGAGCCGGTGTCAGTAAGCTTGGCGTCCTTGATGGTGATGGTGTACACCTCGTCCGACTGCTTCACGATGGTGATCCGCTCCGACGACGTGAGCTGCACGCCGTCCTTGTAGAACGTCACCTCGGGCGTCGGTGCCCCCTCGATCTCAACTGTCACTGTGTGCGTGTCGCCGACCTGCCAACGTGCGATGCCGACGTTAACAAACAAACATATTTCAGACAAGTTCAAGGGACAACGAAACTGCTTACGAAGCTCGAGGTCCCTGGTTCGATTCCCGGCTGAGGCAGATATTTATGTTACAGATAAATATTTGTTCTAGGGTCATGGGTATTAGTGATGTAATATTTTTGCTGTCCGTGCTACGGGAATCCTAGTGCGGGGGTGTGAGTGTGTAAGATTTTATTATTTACAAGCAAACCCGCCCTCAATATGCTTCGGGCAGAATACATCTGATTCACCGCCTTAATGTTTTTTTGTTTCCAGGATAACAACTACCCTATATCCTTCCTAGAATTCCAAAGTAACTCCATGCAAAATTTAATTTATATCAGTTCAGTAATATTTGCGTGAAAGCGTAACAGACAGACAAACAGAATTCCTTTCAAATTTATAATATTAAGTATAGATTTTTTTTTACATTTCATAAGGTAGCGCTTGACCACGATCCCACCTGATGGAAAGTGGTGATGAAGTCCGTGATGTTGGGCACGCTGCCCTAGATAAAGCCTATTCACTCTCCTCTTGAAGACACCCACATCGTAGTTATGTATGCTCACCATACAAGTCTGATTCTCGATCTTCTTCTTGATCTTGGGCGCGGCCTTGACCACCAGCTGCATGGTGGCGGTCTCCTCGCCCAGCTCGTTGCTGGCGGTCACCTTGTACTCGCCCGCGTCCGCCGCCGTCACGTTCTTGATCACCAGCGACATGCTCTCCTCGTCCTCGTACAGGAACCTGGGGAGGTGATGGATGGTGGAATGATTTCATTGTAGGTACGGAATAATGGGATAAGAGGTTTGGAAGTATAATGGTAGCGGGACTTTGAGACAAGTGTCAGAATACTTCAAAGGCCAGAGTTTAAGACAATTTTAGTCGATGGTCGCAATTTCGAAAATCCTCAAGGATTAATACCTGACCTCCTTGTAGAATGAAGATATCGGCAACGGTATAACATATTACGCACATGTTGCCAATAGTTTTGCACGCTCATTGTCACAACGCGCATTTGGGAGCAGTTGTTTACAATTTTACATCAACATTATTTTTATTTATTTGATAACTAAGCGTCTCCTCTGACATATGCTCAGATACCTATCCTCTATCAGAGACTACCAAATGGTTACCAGCAAGACGGACTCACTTGTGCCTAGCGTCGGCCTGCACGACCTGGCCGGCGTGCTCGAAGACGACGGAGGGGCGCGGGTAGCCCTTGCAGGCCAGCTCCAGCATGGCGGAGCCGCCCGCCGCCACGATGGCCTCGCGGTGCTCGATCACCAGCGACGGCTTCTCGGGTTCCCGGTGCAGCTCGTTCACTGCGCCTGGACACGGAATATAATGTTGGTTATACCTAAGATTTCTAAATCCTCTTTAAGTAATCCGTGTTGTTCGCCCCGCCCCCCCCCCCCCCACGCCCAGGCGAGTTCGCCGTCTAGTGCTTCTGCGGGGGAGGGGTGGTGGTGTCGGGG
>DWKA01001032.1:0-13620 GCA_018249155.1 Panoquina ocola ocola
GCGACACAGGGAAATCCTACTGCGGGGGTATGAGTGTGTAAGCGTTTTATTTTAATTATGATGCAGTTTAATTTAGTATGTTATGTTTTTATGATATGTAGTACGTAGTGCGTAATAATGCGTGTGTAATCATTCAATTCAATTACAAAATGTATATACTCGGCTCCCTTTTCTACTTTCTATCTATATATCACTCAACATATTTATAATTAATGTAGGTATACAGATATACATATAACATGCACGTCAGTCATAACAATTAGTGCGATAACTTAATTGTTATTACAGTTCGCGTGCAAGATAGTCTTTCGACATATTAGGATACTGAAAAGTGGTAATGCGCAAATTAATCAACAATAAATTTCACGATTGTTACAGCCTTGGCCGAGTTATGGAACTAAATCGTTTTTACTATTGTATTTTTAAAGTTTTACTTCTTTATGCGTTGTGAAAATTAAAACCTGTGGCTTTAGAAATTTATTATGAGTTTGCTTAATATCTATCTGGATTACGTTATTATAGCCACAGTTGTTTTAGTTTAAGCAAAACAATAGCGCCCTGTATAATCTACAACTTTTTTAATTTACTTTAGAGACGTGAATTATTTGAATTTTGACCTTAATCTAAGATGGTATCATGGTATATGTCAGCATATTTTCAAACTGAAACTACGATTTTTTTAAATATTTTATAAATCAATTACGGCTAAATTTCTTATGACGATGTTACATGTCAAAAATATCAGATATAAAATGCATTTGAATATTACTCTCGTAAAAGGATATAACCACCTAAAGCGTGTCGTACGTGACCCCAAAGCTCCGACAACTATCACAAACATATTCTAAGTAATCGCAACTCTTTGCTAACACATTTCCAAAACGAGGTTTCTCGTTAGCTTCGTAAGTCTGTTTACTGTCACTGTAAATCTGCCGTTTTGTTATAGTCACTTGCTGTGTAGAGAAATGTGGACCTTATGTTTACAAACAAGAACCAAATTTGGAAAATTATTGCTTGTTATGAGGCGTATTAATATTTCACGCTTACCACCCACCTAAACGTTCCTTGTGAACCACTTTATGCATAAAGACCTCATGAACATCTGTTAAGGTTTTTGAGGCATTTGCGAGAGTTCGTGAGAGGCTGACAAAGACTTTGTTACATTATGCCGTAACAGGAATTGTAGCTGTGCTAAAAACTCATTTTATAAAGTCATAACGAATCTATTATTGGTTAAAACAACTAAACATCCATTAAAATATTTAAATACTGAACGAAAAGCTGTTTGACAACATTATAACTTCGTCATTGTTTATCATAAAGTTAAACGTGTTAAAACTAAATTATACGTTAATCCGCTACCAGTTTAACTACACTTAATTCGTAAAAGACTACTAAACATTGTAAAACAGTTCCCTAAACGTTATGCTAATTCACAACATATATGTAGATGTCGTGATAAACAAAAGAAATAATAAACGTTACAATACATTTATAACGTAGAGGCAATCAGATTGCGCAAGTTACGTATTCAGTAATGAAGTTTATGTAATTACTCGCGGAAATCACAAAATTGTTTTGTTCCAAGTGAGAACGACCCTCCGACGGAAGCGGATATGCGTACGACCTTAGGGTTGCCACCTTATCCTCCTGTGTAATCATATTAACAAAGTAGGTATATGGTAAGAAGCAGTGACCATACCCAGTAATAGCCCGTTACAAACCAATTATTTAGGCCGTCAATGCCCTTGACGATAGCATTACTTCTGAGTCATTAGTAATGTGGTGTCTAAATATCGGACGCTAATATAATCATGATGATCGCTCTTTTAATTTAAGTAACTGTACTTTGTAAATTTTCGATAAAATAGATAAGAAACACTATTTTTCTGTAGTTAATGGAAGCAAAGCAAAATGCATTGTAACTTTTAGATGTAGTAAGTTTTAGATACTTAGGTATTATATATCTATTATTTACTTAATACATTGTACACATTGTATATCTTACATCTGTACTTACTAAATAAAAAATATTATTGAATGCTACTAAAATAAGTATAAATAATAAAAGCTGTTCAAACTGCAACCTCACGGAACTTGTTCACTTACGTTCACTTTTGCTGTGTAAACAGATACAGATAAAAGCTCTACTTATAACTTGTCAGTACTTATTATTCAATTTTACGGTCGAAATTTTTGTGTTACATTCAAAACATGCTACTTTTAATTTATGGATTCGTATAATTAGAAGAAGGTACATACGTCACGAACTCGCACTTTCGAAAGTGAAACTCATGGCATCGCCGTCGATCTAGAAAGATGTGGTTCGTGTTTTCTTTAAGAAATTCGAAAGAGAATTTTATTACGATATATTATGCATAATAATATGCTTATGCAGTCAACCCCGCATACTTTCGCAGCTGATCGTTAGCCTCGAGAGCCGCAGAAAGGTCAGCCTTCGCGAAAGTTCGCCTTTTTTCTGTATTAATGTAGAGCGAGAGGGTAACGCTACGTACCAGCGGTGAGATGAAGAGTGAAATCCTGGGAGTTTGTATCACTTCACAGAGTAACAATAAAGTTTGTCGCACACTCGCGCGGCTGTGTCGTGGCGCATGGTGCGCAAGTGCGGTCGGTCGGGTCGCCGCGCGCTCACTGCGCCGCACACTCGCCTCAACCTCGGTCGCACTACGACCCGTCACTTGCTTACAATCTCCTACTGACTCATTCGACTTGGGGCTTTTGGCCCCACGAATTTACCTACCAGCGACGCTGGTATTTGGCCGCCATTAGTCAAATTTATTTGGCTGTAGCGTGACCCACCTGTCCTGTTCATTAGTGCTACGACTATGATACAACATGGTAAAGTAAGCTTTGCAATATAAGTTTTCCTAGTTCCGGACAAGAAGTCTTTGTCTAAAGGCTTACATATGCTCGTACCTTTCATTGAAGGAATATGTACAAATCTCCATCCTTTTTCAAACAATACTCTAAATTCTACGAGATAATCTACGCATATGAAATCATATAACCATTCCTGAGAACTACATGTAAACTCTACTTGTAAACTCATTAAAAATGTGTCAAGTGATTCGACATATTATATCTCTCAGGACACCCGTTATTGGTTGGGAATGCGAAGTACAAAAATTCAAACGGGACGAACAGTGTTGTGAATCAGTATTAGTACCTATTATGGCTGGACAAGACAACGGTGCCAAATTTTAACAACAAAACAGGATTTCATACAACATTCAAAATGACAGGATGAATCGTTTTTACAGGATACTGCAATCATGATGCTTGTGTGAATGTTAGTATGAAGAACCCGTTAAACAAATATGCCTCCACAAAAAAATGTTTGTAAGCATGTTACGTCATACTTCAAGCTACAGTCCTGATGACGTCGCCGGCTGAGTAGCTAATAGTTTTTTTTCTTGGATTAAAATTTTCATGACTAATACATCGTCAGGTCGGAATATCGATATACAGTACAGAAATCGTGGATGTATTTAAAACAGTTAGTATCTAAATAATTAGGTTCTGACTTGGTATCATCGAGCTTATAACCAAATAGAGTAGTAATGTAAGCTACAAAAATCTGAAACTGACCAGTAATTTGTAACTGATAAATGAAAAAATGAAAATTTTTAAAACGGTACCGCACGGACCGGCACAGAATTTGGGCGTAATTTGTTTTCGAAAAAACCATATAACGATACTGTTCTATCGGTTATATGCTCGACGCTGGGTATAGTTAGATGCCCAATTAAATATATTTCGTACATATTATGTAACTCTGTCATAGAAGCTTAACAATTTCAGATTTATTACACTGCACTGTAGATTTTCAAAATAAAATGCGTTATCGTGAGATCAAATTTTAATAGCAGAAAATAAAAAAAAACACTGTTTAAAATCTCTGCAAAATATATAATAAGTTATTTCAATATCTTTAAATATTAAATCATGTACAAAAATATAATGTAACCTACTTCATTTATATAAAATACATCGTTATACAGGTACGTAATGCTGACAAGTTCCGTTCGATATTCCCTTATATTTCATCAGTAAATGACGGTCATTGGTAGCAATTATATAAGTAAATTCATATAAAATGTATCTATCTCTATTTTATCAATGGATTTATAACCAGATACGCAGTCACTGCCACGCACCGTGAGAAAAATAAATTCAGGACAACGATACGAAATAAATATAAAACATTGCAACTCATTATCAACTTTAAACTATACTATTGTAAGTTGACTTTTGAATGAAAAAAATATGGTAACTTCATAAAATAATTTTAATTGCTTTAGAAATTCAAGGAAACGTAAGTGAGTTACTTATTGATTTTAAAACTTTAATTTTATCTCGTTTGGTTGGCTTTGTCTACTTTGGATATAAAGTTTGAGTATGACTCTACAGAACTATTTTTTTTTAGACACACTATTTTTTTAGGCAATGATTAAATTAACCATAATACATTTAAAGCCAATTAATGACTTGTAATTATTAAATTATGCAATAAGCTTTATGACATCATTATTAAATTATATACAACATTATAATATAATCATAATTACTAGTGTATTTATATTTTGGAGACGATTAATGACTCTGAGAAATCCGTAAAGATTGTTATACGAAATAACTAAAAAATAGGCGACCACTCAAATTGTTCAAAACTTTCTTCTAAGTTAACTTTGCATAAATAGCGTGTTAATTAAACGACACGACAAAATCGTGTTACGTTATTTTACACGCACGGAAACTTGCATGCGCGCGAGTGGCGTGGATCTAAGTGGCCCATTCCAGTAAATGCAAGTATTAAGTAATGTTTTAAAACATTTTATAACAACATGTAAGAGCAGTCAAATTACAATGTTGTGTTGTTGTCGTAGCTTTCAAAAAAGAAACGGGTGATCTACATCCTAAAACATTAATTTCAAATGATGATGGTACGCAAAAATGGTGAACAGTTTAGCGTGCTAGTTAGTCGGTGTTTCCTATCAATTATAATACAGGATTCTTGGGCAAGAGGAAAAAAGGTTTTACTTTAAATGTGTTTTACCACCCAGGTCCTCAGCACTGATTTACCATCAGGTGGGATTGAGGTCAAGCGTTCACTTAAGTGGCCAAACTATGAATTATCTTATTAACTAAGGTGCATTTTCATTGGCATTAACGTGCATATGATATGAGGCATTGCAATGAGCTTGGCAAGGTTTTGGTGTGGTGGGGATAGGTTTGCGCATGTACACTTCAAGTGGCCAATCTTATTTCAATGGACCAAATTGCACGCTCGAACAGGCGTACCTACGTCACCACGCGTCCCGCTTCACTCCCCTGGATACCTAAAAATCGACTCCTGTGCATCTCATGACTGTTGCGAAGTTACATGTTGGATCTAAGGGAATATCGAAACATTGCGCGTCATATCTATCTAAATCTGACAGTGCTCCGGCGCGGGAGCGGCGTGGCCTCCTCATCACTGTCCACGGCCGGCTCGTAGCCCTTGTTCACGTACATCGCGGACGACCGCCCGCCCAGCTCGTTTAGCTGCGACAAACAATGTTTATGAGTATAATTGTAACTGTATAACAGAAACTTATCTGTGACTATAAGGGAGACAAATTATGAAGACTGGCATTCCTGAAATCTGTTTGCCTCAGAAAAAAATTTGGAGAAAGAAATTGAAAAATCATTTAAATTTTATTTTAAAAGGTATCGTTGTTATATTCTCAAAACTACAATGATATGATTTCGTCCCAGAAAGGCAATTGAAAAATTAAAAGTACGAGTATGTTCATTCCTTTTATATTCTTTCTTTTCTTTATCAAATCTTGAAAAACTGGTAAACACGTATTCGAAGGAATATGTATTTGTTTGAAGCTAATCGGTTGATGTTTTTAAAATAATCCATACAGACATATCCGCTGCGTTTCCTAAATGAACCATAACATTTCCCGGGATAAAAAAAATCCTAAAACATGACCTGGAGCTTAATACTTTCATGGAATTTGAAGATATCATGAAGTTTCAACGAATCAAATATTTGTATAGGCAGAAATCTAAGAACATAGTATAATTACCCCAATCATAGGATCGTCGTAAATGTATCCGGTGGCGGAGTCGCGGTGCGCCTGCGAGCGGCGCCTCTCCGCCAGCATGGAGTCGCGCCGCGTCTGCAGCGCCTTCAGCGTGGCGCGCCGCGTCGACGCGCGCGCGCCCAGCGACGGCAACTTCGCTGCTATGTTCTCTGAACATTATAAATAATAATAATAACATCGTTTATTTGTTCTCGTTCTGACAACAGATTGTAATACGTTGTAAGTTAGTGTTTGTAAAATATGGTCCAGTTGTAATTCATACGTTGAGTTAGTGTTTGTCAAATAAGATCTAGTTGTAATTCAGCTCGTAAGATTTAACCTGAGCATTCCAATCAGAAGGGGACAGCTGTCCCCCGTGGAATTTTCATGTCTACCTGTGCGCATGTATTTCTTGTGTTAATAAAAATGTAGGTATATTTAATATTATTTTTATTCCATCAAATATGCTTTTGTCTCCTTCTCCCAAAACTATGAGCCCAATATATTATTATGTAATTTAATATAACACATCATTAACTCGAAGACAAATACAGCATGTAACATAACAGCTCACCATCAGCATTCTGCAGTATAGTAAGCCGCCTCTTAAAGTTGGCATCCATGACGCTGTGTTTGTTGTCGCGCGAGCGCTCGAGGTTGTGCAGCATCTTGCGGCGCGACAAAGGCAAATACAGTAAAGTTGTTGTTTAACTCACCATCAGCATTCTGCAGTATAGTAAGCCGTCTCTTGAAGTTAGCATCCAAGTTGATAACACTGTGCTTATTGTCGCGCGAGCGCTCCAGGTTGTGCAGCGTCTTGCGGCGCGACACGCTACTGTCGTCCACGCGCGCCTCGATGTCGTCCGTGTTCAGCTTCTGCAGGTCTTTAGCTATGTCGACTGCTCGGCGCTCGATCAACGCGTTTTCGGTTAGGTCTTCGGGCTGTAGAAGAATAGAAATAAATATATTAATAGTAAATTACAGGGTTGTTCCTCCGCATTGTGTATAAGGAGTTCCCTGGGTTCGCAAGTGGTATTTTTCCCGTTCAATCCTATCAAATTCTACTATGTGGAGTATCAGTGAAAAGGTCTTTAAAAAAATGTTATAGATTTAGATTCAAGAATCCGTTGGTGAAACTTAAAGCTTTAAAGTGTTCATTTTGGTTAACCTCAAGTGCCCCCCCCCCCTTAAATTTAATATTTCTAATTAGTCTAAACATTTATTTAGTAAATAAGTATATACTACTGACCCGTTTAGTGCAGTACAAGTTGAGTCGCACAGTAGACAGCAGATGGGTCAGGGTGCCGAACCGATGCAGCAGCATGGCGCCGAACTGGATGAACATCACGGAACCGAAGAATATGAGGAACAGGAACCCGATCGGCTCCAATTGTAAGTATTCACGCTCTATCAGTACCTAAAACACATCAAATTTATAGGTAACACTAACGTCACGCTTTGCCTTCGCATTAACAGCCAATTCCAATAACGTAACTACGAACGGTTTTGACTTACAAGTCGTAGAAATATAATGTCAATGTCTAGTAATAGAATGCAATAAAATGATAGTTAGTTACCGATTGTCGAAAACGGCCGTAAATGTCTTCGCATTTAACTTTAATTAAAAAATATATACATTTTTGGATTCGGGTCTCCTCTCATTAATTTGAAAAATTTAAGTGTATAAATAAATAAATGAACTTTTATGGACTAAAGTTTCTACTTTAACTTACTTTTAGAAAACAATAGGTATTGTTCACCCATGATACTATTATATCTGTATATCTTGTATATCCTGTGTACTTGTATATCTGTACTGTTGTAAATCTTCCACTGTATATACTTATTTCCTGATTTGATATACTCACAACATTGTTGTCGTCCTGGTAGGAAACTCCGACCTTCTGTCCGAAGGGCCACTTCATATGCAACTGGTCTTGGTTGAGCTGCAGTAGAAAGATGACGAGAACAAACATGGCGTTCAGCATCATGAACGCAAACACCATTTTGTCGCGTAAGTTTTTCAGGTCTTGTTTGATGCGGTCCTGGAATTATTGTTTATTAATTTATTTTGTACACGAATTAAGAATATCTACATATTGTAGTATAGTCATAGGCAACAATCTGAAACATACATTAGATGCGCAGAAGTCGTTTTGCTCTGCTTTTTTGGTCTGCGCATCTGTCTCTTTCAGACTCTTCCCAAGTTACGTGTAAATGACAATGTATATGATAATTGTATGGTATGGAATTATTTATTGAGATTTGGTGGTGTCTTGTCAGAGTATTAATATTTTTGGCTGTTTGCTTCTTTTGAGAATGTTTCAACAGAATGTTACTTTGCAATATTTTCTCTCAAATTAAATCAAATCAAATCTATTTTTTCATGTGGGTATCACTGATACACTTATGCACGTCATTTTTTTAATATATCACCATCTCGTGGATAGATATGTGTATCTCGCTTGTGGATAGACATTTGATTTACCTGTTCCTTCTGGTTTTCATCAATAGGCTTCAGGTACGTGTCAATCAAGTCTTTCCAGAAGACGATCTCGGCTGTTGTGAGGAAGTCCACTTCACCCTTCATCAGATTCGGGTCTTCGATCCAGTAGGGATTTGCAAGGTCATCACGGTCCTCCTACAGAGTAATTATAACACTTTCTTATTATCTTATTCTTTTCATTATTATTATAGCTAAGGTATACATACCTTCTATTTCAAAATCACAATGAAAAGCATACGAGTAATGTTCACTACCTTGAAGATTTTGAGGCAAACAAACTAATACGGTATATTATATTAAACTACTAACTCTGAGTATAGTGGAGTCCTCGCTGTCGGTATATTCGGCATCGGCTCGGATCCCCATGGAAGATCGGCGGCGCGGCACTACCTCCACTTGCTCGGGAGGGGCACCCCTGTCATAATGCCAATTGTTTTTTAATATTATCGATAATTTTACCTATGCCTACATTATTTTTACCTATGCCTACACTACACTAGGGTAATAAACTTCTTCACTGACAGACTATAGTTAACAAGATTGTTTAATAGAGACCCTGCCTGCGAAGCGTGGGGTCCAGGGATCGATTCCCGGTTAGATCACACATTTATATGACAGATAATGTTTGTTCTTGGGTTATGTGTTACCTGTAATGACCATGCTACCCGCGATAAAGAAAATTGTAGTGCGAGATATGAGTGTGAAAACGTTTATATTCAATGCGCACATATTTTTATAAATTTACAGGTGTGCAAGTTTTGAACTCAGGGACCCATGATAAACTTTCGCACTAGTAAGCTATCACACTTACAGCGTATCCAATCGTTTCTGCATTTTCTCAAGTGTAGTGGCTATCTGCAGTAAATGCAGGTCTTCCTTGTGGTCTTTGGGGTTGGTGCAGCACAGCACGCGGAACAGTCCAGAGACGCTGAACTCGAGCGTGCCGCTGGTCTCCTCGCCTCCCTTCCCGAACCACTTCAGTATGCTCTGGTTGTCCATCTTCTTCTTGGCTTCCTCAGCGGCTTTGCGTTCCATTTCCATTTCCTTTAACACATGTTATGATATTATCCACTATAAAGAAATCTGGTTAATATTATGAACTGATGTTTTCGTTTATATTTTAATTGATTAAAATGTGGTACACGATGTTTCGTTTCCTCGATGCCAAAGTACTGTGGCACTGTTCTAGAAAAACCCAGACAGATAATTTTTTTAAACAATAAGATGGAGTAGATTGTCCTATTTAAAAACTTCTAGTCAGGAATATTACACCTTATTACTACAACCTTTATTTTTTTACACTAATGAAAAAGGAAATGATCCACTTGAAGCACTCATTGGTCATCATCACTATGAACATGAACCATACCAAAGAATTTATCAGTTATCTAACAACATAATAGAGATACCTTTTACACATACCTTTTGAGTTTTCTTCTGAACGACTTCCCGAGTCCCCCAGGTAACGTTATTCAAATTACACAGGGAATAGATGATGAGCAACATGTACATGCTAGGAATGGTGATGTAGTACACGGTGATGTACATGAGACAGAAGAACTCTTGAGGATGAAGTGCCGCGGTCACAATGAAGATCCCGAAGGTTGCTATCGTGAACATACTGGACGGCGCCAACCATCCGTCCTCGACTATTTGCAGCGCTATCCCAACTATCACCATCAACATCAACATTGCGTACAGGCAGGTGATCAGGCTCGCCAACATTATCTGAAAATTAATTTTAGACAAGATTTTGTAATCTAAAATCAATGACAAAATAAGATCACTTTTAAATAAGATTTAGAAAATGATAGAATTAGAAATAGTAAAAATTTAGTAAATTAACAATTTAACACACTTTGTGATAATTTTTCAATAGGATTCATTTGCAATGAAAGGCAATTGAAAATCCAACTACTCTATTAGTGGATTTGACGCACGTACGTAACTTAGCTACTTCCCATAATATCTTTGCTGGAAAATCAGCCGCAAAGCTACTTGCGGTAAACATTTCTAACTTCTACAATGTAGAGTTTACATGAAACTGAGTACCACATGCTTGCTATTAATTTTAATCCACATAGTAATGCTTAATCTATTGATCATAAAAAATTGTAAGCACCAATTTACCTGTATTTCAGATTTGCACGTCAAGCAGACGGTGATGAAAAGTAACACGGGCACGAGATTGACGATAAGAGCGTTGCCCATACTGACGCCGGTGATGGCGTTCATAGCGCCGATCATCATCAGGAAGATGGTGCCGGGACCCAACACCATGCCGCCCATTAATATAGACTGAAACACAATTCCAATATTGTTGCAGCTGTGTCCATAATTCCAAATCTTGATCTTAATGTCGATCTTAATTAGAACTCGATCGATAATTGGATGATCTAAGTAAAGGACAGGAAACAATTCTTCAGCGTTACCAACCATTTTTGTCCTGTGTAAAGGCCTTTTTATAAAAACCAAATCAACGCTAGGGTTTATCAAAGAATTGAAAGGTAATAATAACTGTAACCGTTATCTTAAGTTCTACTTACAGGTCTGTTAACATCCAAAAAAGCTTTTATACACCTCTAAAATCGATTCTTACAATCACAAACAAGTTTTAAAGCCAAAATAGGTTTACCTGATATACGATATACAAGGTGGAGATGTTATCGTTGATTTCAACGGTGCGTTTATTGTCAGCAAGCAAGTCGAAGATGTTGGCTATAGTGGAGGGTACCCAGCGACGGCGCTGGTTGAAGAATTCATCAAATCGCTCCGGGCAGTGGGTGTAAGCATCTGACGCTGCTGAATACTCTACCCTATACCCGCGTTGGAGGAGTAAGGTGCACAGCCAACGGTCCTCGCCTGATTCAATAGAGGTTGGTTGAAATGTTAGGCATATTAGAGCCAAATAGTTAGATGATATAAAATGCATTGAGTGTTAAAATTAGGTTAATAAAAATCAGTCAAGTGCACGTCAAGTCACGCACTGTAAAGTTCCGTAGTTTTACGGACAGGGCAAAAGTATAAGGGTTAATTGTGAAACTACGGAATCCTAAAGACAGATAAATAAGGAAAGTTAAAAAAAAAATGCACAACAACATATTATTCTAATCAATGATTATTCATATTCCTCGTATCTGCCATCATATGCTGTTAAGTAGTCTTAACTCACCTTGATCATATTGCACATAATGTCGGGCTTCCTTCGATGTAAGCGTATATTTTCTCATAACGTTGTCGTCCATGAGAGCTTTCCCTCTGAAGAGAGAGAAGCATCCAGGGCTACACAGCACACAGCCAATCATGTGTTCGGTTGCCTTCTGCAGCCAGTGACCAATGGCATACTCAAACTTTTGATACCAGGCCATGAAACCTGAAAATAAACAACTTATTGAATAGTAATATTTTACCTAAATTTCAATTAGAAACAAATTTGAATCGAACAGCAAATTGAAATTCGAATAGATTTCAAGAATTAGGCTGTCATCACGCGTCCATTTTTTTTTCTTTCTTCGTGTATCTTACTACGTATAGCAACAAATGCTTAAATACGTCTATAGGCAACGTTAAAATATTTCATTACCCGATCCAACAGGATGAATACGACCACAGGCAGCTCCTAGATTCTTGTTCTTCTTCATGAGATCGATAAGCAGCGTGACGGCGCAGGGTTTGAAATCGATGTCGCCATCGAGAGCCAGTAAGTACGAGTTCTCCGCGATAACTTCCTTGCGGTCAACATTGAGCGGCAAGTCCATCAAACGATGTCCCAGGAAGTAGTACATATACATGACCTAGGAACAAGTAAGTAAGTTACATTTTAAACTAGCAAGATAACTCTTTGGTATAAGGGTACATTTCTAATATCGGATCTTATACCAGCAAAAATTATTAAGGACAATTTAAAAAGTAGTTCTGACCTGTGACCACCGCTTTCTATGCCGTATCTTGGACTTATCTTTCAAATGGCAGATCATTTTATTCTTTCCCGGTAAAGTCCATACCAATCGCCCTCCGTAAGGGGTTGGGAATTTCTTAGGCGGCCGTAATCTTACGTTCGTCAAATGTACTTCCGATGCCGCTTCGTTCACAGTCTCCACGAGTCTTTTGACGAAAGGATTAACTTGGGAATCTTCGGAGCTGTGATCCGATATCTCGAACGCATCGTCCATGAATATGTGCGCTGAAAATAAGATCATTTTACTGATATATTTTTGCATTTTTAAGTATAATTATTGGCACCTCTCTCTACGAGTAGGTACCTAACACGTAAGGTTCTATCATAATATCATTATCTCTATGTTTTACACGTGCGGTCACATCGACCAGCGATTTTAAATATTATTAATGCACCACCAGAACGTATCTTGCTTACTCCTACCTACTGAAGTATGAACACAAGATGTGAATCTCTTCTTTTATAAGATCTGAGAGTCAGTTTGATCCCGATCGTAGTATTAGTTTTATCCATAATGTGCGACTTAGCCAATATAACGTCATATAATACTTAAGGCTTACCTTCTAGTTCATAATAATCAGGGTCGACAATCCCCAAGTACTTCTGCGCTACTCGTCGAGCGCTTTGGTCTTCGTCCATACGGAAAATAGACTTCAAGAATTCCATCATCTCATCTTTAGTTTCGTGCCACATCGTAGCGCAGACATAAACCCTGAAGTTAAGCAACATAGTAATCAATTAGATGACAAATCCCTTCGATACATTGTCATCACCTAACTTAACCCAGGTTAATCTACCTATAATAAAATGTAACATGTATCTAATCCAAAAAACTTAACAAAATTTTATTGTGCGTGCTAAAACTACAACACATTTTTAGGGTAGGTACCTACTTAAGAATATTCGAAAATTCATAAAAAAATGTTCAAGTTACGTTTAGGTACGTCCGAGATACGCTTTATGTAACTTATTTTATGCGTTTAATTATACATGTAAAAGTAGGGGTATCAAAGTCATTAAAACCTTCTTTGTTACGCATAGTGATCCTTTGTTTAGTTCTT
>DWKA01001033.1:0-13613 GCA_018249155.1 Panoquina ocola ocola
GCCTCCTCAATTACGAGGAGAGACCCGTGCTCAGTAGTGGGCCATCAATGGGTTGACGCCGCCATTCAATTATTAGACCGTTATACAGTAAAAGCTAAAAATATTGAGAGCATGTTTATGATTTTTTTAATACATATTTTCTTTACCATTTATCACTAAGATTTCCAAATCTATACTAATACCTATTATAAAGCTGAAGAGTTTGTTTGTTTGCTTAAAGACGCTAATCTCAGGATAATAACAACTAATATTCATATAACACGTTACTAACAGTACTTACTAATTAACTAACACCATCCATCCCATCCCACTGACTGTCCTGTCCGAAGTTTATCACAGGGTTATGTGGTCGGTAGGGGACGGTGCCACTGTCAGCTCATTTGCTACCTTTCCCCAATAAAAAAAATAATAATACATCTAATTTTTAGGAATCAAGAAAATAGAACAAGAAATTATAAATCTCGTATACTTAATGTCAATGTTTAACTTAATTAACAATAGCAAAGTAATACATTTCTATTCAGTCAAACAACAGACAGCTTTCATTACACCATATAATAAAAGGGGTCTTCTAAAGCTCGAGCAATTATTGAAGAAATTTATGTCGAATCAAGACGGAAAATGAAAATTGCAATTATCTCCGGCTTCCTTGCAGCTCGGCTGCAGTTAACTTCATATTGTTTTTCAGTTTTATTCAGAGCACTAGATTCTGTTATAACCTTCTATTTTTATATTATATAGGTACCTACTTATATTGTGGAACGGTTATGATTTTTATCAAAGAAACACTTTACTTTTATATTTAAAAATAATGTCTGGAAATAATTTTGAACACACTGTATAGCATTGCTTATTAAATTCATTATGTCACAGTCAACAATCAATTTTTTTTCTTTCATTGCTTACAAATGTACATTAGGTACCCACATTTTTTTCCTATTTCATAATTCAGTATTCTATACTATTTTATTTAGTAGATAAAATATACCTACTTAGATTCCCATATCTTTCGTTTCCTCCCGTAATGAGTAGCTAAATTATTTTAGGCATTAGGTACTGTTATGAAATGACTAATAGAACATTGAGCATCCATATGACAACGATCTATCGAACGAACGGTAGAACTCTCCCTTAATGCATTCGTGAACAACTATACAAATAGAATAACTCTCCGACTGCTTGCGAATAGAACATCGTTTGAGAAGTCAAGCAAACTTTTTCAATAAAAATACCCAGTCTTATTCGTTACAATTTCAACAAAATTACTATCTGTTTCATATCCAGGGGGCATGGATTCGTTCACTTGCATTTGAAATAGCACTGCAAGCGCAGCCACCCAAAAACATGTCTCATTTACATTTTACACACTGTTTTACGCTTTTTTTCAGCACTATAACGATTTCAAGTTACGTATAAGATAGAATACATTAAATAGAGTTTATTTTACTGATCTGCTTATAGAGTTCCTTACTGTACGGAATCTTAAAATGTTTTGAAATCGATTTGGTTTATAACTTCAGAAGTCATTTAGAAAGACAAAAACATTTTCAAGCTAAGTAGGAAAAGTAATTCGTTGTGAACTGAGCGTGAAATAATTACGAAAAACTGATAATGATGTTTTAATATAATTACAAATAAGACCCTTTCATCATGCCCCTTTTGACCTATTTTTTTTTTCATCTCCAATCATCCATTGAATTTATTAAAATTTCTAATGTTCGAACTGACAGTCTCTGTCTACTACTGTTTTACGTGCAAAGACAGTAAGGTAAAGGTACGCTTCGCTTCGGAAAAAATATAGTACGTATAATTGTATATGTATAACATCCTTTTTTTACATACCTACTTACTCGTATAAAGTTTAGTAATTTTTGATTCAAAGTTTCTTAAGGTTTTGTACCTTTTAAAGGATTAAATTAAAAAATCCGTATAGGTATACGTTGTAAATGTCGCAGTAATTATATTCTCATCTCAAGTAGACATTCATAATTTAGATTATCCGATATGACTTCCCATTTTGCACAGATTTAACAACATTACGAATATGCAAGTTGTCCTTGGTATAACTCACTGGCGGCCCATTCTACAACTTGAGTGTCCCTCCGTAATTAAGGTCTGAAGGACTAGACGGGCTGAGTACGGATCCGTCGGAAATGATTACTGGTCAACACCACGTTTTTTGTCCTTATACCAAGGAAAGATCGCTTTTTTGTTTTATGTCGCACAAGCACAACATAACATCTCTTAATCTTTACCTACTAATTAATTTTCTGTTAGTATACCTAGTTACTAAATATGGAAACGTTTAAAGATTTCTGAAGTCAGCCATAAAGCTACTGAATTTATCGAAAGTATTCGAGTATCGTTCGATCACTTAAGATTGATACAACTCGTAAGCTGTATTTGACGAAAAATTATTTACTGAGAGTGCATTATCCACTCGTTTACTTTAGAATTGACTTTTAAGACTTCAGTTCATGGCTCTCGGAATATTGGAAATAAACTTTCCCTGTAAACACACGAAACTCTTTCAAGAATCATACGCTCGTCGTTTCCGTAGTGTTCCGTAGCGAGCATTGTTTACTTTCCGCGTTAAACAAGTCTTGTTATAAACTCTTGTTTGTTCCTAGTTTCTTAGACGTTAGTACCGAGTCCAAAGAGACACTAAAGTTTAAAGTTAATCCGATTATTGTCACTGTTGTATATTGCGTACGAGTCTTAAGTAGATGACGTTTGAGTTTTATGTAAAGGACCGAGTACCTTGCCTAATATAATTAACTAGAAGACTTTATGTCCCACTTGTGATTAGTAATTGTAATTAACGCTTGAGTCTCTCGTACCAAAAACCCTTGTTTGAATGCGCATTACTGATTTCCCATCTTACGGAACAATGCGATAATAGCACCAAGTTCCTTCACGTGGCACTCATTCGGTTTCCACGCTACTTACACTCCAGCAAAACTTCCTAACGAGAGAAACATTCTTTACCTCTCCAGCTACTATCCGAAAATTAACCGTGGAACGTTCGTAATGAAATACATTACAAACATGTTGCAATTTCGGAGAACCAGTCAGAACGTTTTCTGACTATTTACATATTATAATTCCTGGAATGATATTCTATTCGGTAAACTATGTAGATAGCACAATGGGTATACTCGTAGTCAATGACACGTAATATGGCAAAAGTCCGAAAGAGATATTTAGATACGCAGAACAAAAAGGAGAGCAAAACGACTTCTTGCCAAGTTACTTGTCGATTACTTTATACCATGGTTCTAGTCAAGGGCTGAGCAAATCAGGTTTTTTAGTCCAGGGAAGTAAAGGCAGTTTTTTTCGCCTAGCGAGGGGAAGACCCACAATAAATATTATGTAGGTAACAATAGAGAACATGGACATGAGTAATAGGTGGGTAGTGCATTGCCCATAGATAACAAAGTCTACAACTTATAATGATTCAATTTTTGGAACAACGTACGAGAAATTTCCGAGCGATGCAAAAGTTGTCTGCTGGGAAATCCGTGACAGAAAATGTTTTGAAATGGCTCGCTTAAAACTTGGCTGTGCTCGGAGACAAAATTAGTGAGACAATAGTGTGTCTTATGTTCCTCCACATGCCTTCCTTATGCCCTGTCTCGCATTATATTTGGAAACGTCACTCTTCTCCTAGAAACAATGCAAGGAGCTTAAATATTCACACGTTATATTTTCGGATGCATTGTTCTCGAAGTACTCCAGGCATTATAAAACTGAATGTCTTCGGGTTGGAAATGTAGCCCATTTTAATTTGGTTCCCGGAATGCATAAGAAACTTAGCGCTGGCAACTGTGCTAGTTCCTTGGCAATTATTTTTGTACGCGTACAGTCGCCTAACGCTACCGCCTAATTCATTAGAATCGTGCTAGCTCTTTCTCAGTATCACAGTGCTAGAAAATCATGATACCTAGATTTTTTCGTGTAGTTTTGTTGCTCTACATAGGTATTTTTAGGATAATGTGATCGTTAGTACTACGCCACAAGTAAGTAGGTGGGTGATCACATTACCACTTATCAACTGAATTAAAATCAAATTTTAGGTTTCATGTGTTTTAAGAAATGCACTATACACTTCATAATTAATAATATTTAGTCGCTATACCTAATTGTTAGATATTAAACATGATTATTATTTGTCAACTTCTTAAATATAAAATGTCGCAACTACAATATTCAAATCCTTCGACATTTGCACATAAAAATAAATGCAAACCTCTTGGACACATTACCGGCATTAGGCGAATATTAGGGTAACTTGTAAACATAGGTAATACAACCCCTCCCCTTTCTCCGTTTCGAGCATCACGTGATTAATGGACAGCAGAAAGCTTTTTTATCAAAAGTTCACTGACCTGGCCACACTTTGTTATTACATTTTCAGTCCAGTTTTTATCGCAACAACTCCAAATATTCGTCCGATACTTTACCCGTACTCATCGAAGAACAAAAAAATCCCAACACAAGTTAGGACGCAGCCTTACAATATTAATGCGGACAAGCCGAGGAACACAAGAGGAACAAGTTTAGCGATGTCCTGAATGTCCTGACTAACCGCGGCGCCGGCAAGTGCCAAGCCGCGTTAACTTCGCTATTGACACTAAAGTAAAATTAATCAACTTCTGGTAACAAACACACATAACTAATATTCTCGTTTTCATATAATGAGAAACTATAAATAATACCTTCTAGTTCGAGAAGCTACTTTAAAGTCTATTTAGATTTTATGTTTTGGATTTTAACATTAACCAATAGGACTCCTGGGTTGGGTAGGCCCAAGTTATTGATCCTAGGAGGAGCAAGTCAGATTTTTTGGCCCAGGTAGAGTCAAATCAGGTGCTTTAGGGTTAGGGAGGGACAGGTCGCTTATGTTTTTGTCCAAGCAAGAGGGACCAAACGCCGGGTAAATTAGAACTTTTATGGATAAAAGCAAGTACTTACGGGAAGACAAATGAATTCAAGGGGGGGGGGGCAGGTTCATAGGTAATATTTATGCTGTAGCATGAACTTAAGGTATAATAGGATCGATATGTAGGTATACGTAAAACTTGGAATTTCAATAGTCACTCCGCTTAATTAGTTCACTTGTAAAGTTTTCCTACGCATAATAATTAGAATTTCATTGATCGCGGGTTGTGATGTTGTGAATAATAACTAAACAAGTTGTTTTATAATATTCCATATAAGTAGATATTTCTTTTCTAATCGTTCTTACACAAAGCTATATGTAAGTAAATAGGTAATTAGTTCGTAGTAGCTTATTGGTTCGCATTAAAAAAAACTTGTTCGGGTCTGTGAACCATCGACATTAAGGTATATTTAGTTAATCTTGGGCAACATTTCCTCGTGTGAAATGTTCTTTTCAAGACATTTCTGTTACTCTGACTGCAACGTAGTGCAAAGACAATCAAATTAACGTCCCAATTGAGTCAGCTCAGTGGTCTCACTCTTATACAATTCCGCTTAACGCGATTTATATCACGCGAGCCCCTGCCTTCAAGTGTAAGATTAACTTCTCTAGGACTGCAGACTTCTCACATTATGTGCCAGATTAAATTAAAGTCTAATCATTAGAAGTGCAGCTGCCGTAATATAAGTAGAAAATGTTGCTAATCGTACATTAATCTATCAGACAACAATCTTAGCTTTATTAAACATGCATGAAGATTTTGAGGAACAATTACGGTAGGTATAAGCCTTCTTCTTCTTCTTTTGTAGGTAAGTAGGTACCTACTACTTGTTTGTAACTGTAAATGTAGGATTGACTGAGATATCAATGCACGTTCTAAACCGCTGATCGTAGAGACCCGAAATTTGGGACTGTGTTCTTTGTATGATGTAGGCATACCATAAGGTTTTTCCGAAGGGCGTGAAAAACGAGGTCTAAGTACAAACTTACCCCTACAAAGGAGTCAATGTGATTGTTTTACATAATTAATTTTTGACTGATTTCATTACCACGCGGACGAAGCCGCGGGCAAGAGCTAATATATTATTAAATACCATGCAATTAGGGAGTAAAATTCGCAAGTCGCATCGCCAATCAATCGAGCTGTGGTATACCGTCGCAACACGCTCCGCAGCTCGCGTGTCCACTCCGTAAATGTGGTTAAAATATTTTCACTTTCATAATGCTTTCTTATCACAAAATTTCTTGTACTTTTTTTATCACTCCCAATAATATAAATAAAATTGCATCGATCTTGGTACAAGGAACTTTATTATAACTTCCTTGTATTGGTAACAAAGCTAACAAATAATAAATTTTAATCTGTGACAAAAATCACAAGAATGATACAATATCAAAGTCAATGTCAATGTCTAAGTGACAACTGACAGTCTGACACTTAGGGACGAAGTCAGACGAACGAAAGTCGAAACGAAGTTGTCGATATCAGAATTTTATTTTAGAAAATTAAAACATGAAGAAATGATACAGGAGTATCTAAAAAATCAAATTTGGCAAGGTTAGGAGCATCTAAAACACCAAATTATAATGCGATATCCCCAGTGAAAATTCCCTATTGTCTAATCTATAATACGCAATTTAGTATTCGCAAAAATGACATTAAATTTAAAACCTAACCATCTCCTACGATGTATCTTTAACACCACCTGGTCTCGCAATTATTGTGAACATAAATCGTTGTACGATAAACATGAAGCCGGGGAACAGCCTCGGAAGGTATATGGACAGGCGTACCCTGAATGGAGAAAGCCCTGGATCAAGCGAGACGGAGAATGGAGGAGTAAACTCTCGGTATTCGTTGAGAATAGCCCAAAAATGGACGTACTCACAACTATGCAACATATACCCAATCTAACTTTCGAAGATGTTAAAAACTGGTGGTCGAATATGAGAGTAGTTCAAGAAATTCAAAATCAGAAGTACCTCCCGGAGCGTGTAGCATCGTTGGGGTCGAACTTAGCAGCAGTACATTTCTTCGCTTATCGTCAATCAGCTGTAAGGTAACTTAGAATTTTGTTTAGGAGCTATTCTATTTTCATTTTATTATCGACATCTGCAAGTAGCCATGTATTTACTCAAAATCATTCAAAGATCTAAAGCATCTGCTTCTTCTCATGAACTCTTTTCAATTATGCAGTAAGTTACCTTACCTTCTATTGTAGACTAGCTGGTAACAATCACTTACCAATATGTTATATTTATGAGCAAGTTTACCTATTTAACATTTATCAATTATTCAAGTGTTTTGTGATATTTCATAGTCTTGATAAATATTCACTCTTTTCAGACTGAGAGATAGCAAAACCTGGATATCCTCTGACCCTAAAGTACTGGAAAAGCTTCCAGATCACTACACTGATGGTTATTTTGTAGAGGCAGTGGACTGCTCCAACTTTTACCAAAATGGTTTACGATACGAAGGACTTCAAAACCTAAATGGGTTACATTTCTTAAAATGGCTGTCACTCAAAAACCAGAAACACATTGACGTTTGGTGCATTGATAGACTAGCCGGTCAAAATGGTCAAACATTAGAATACTTAGACATAAGTAGTTGTAATTTGTGTGTCGGAGGAGTAGTAGCACTTTCAAGAATGTCCGCTTTGAAATACTTAGTTATAGCTGATCCTGGTGACAGTATAGAAGTTCAAACAGCTTTGTCATTACTGGAAGAACAGAATCCAAAGTTAGTGATAAAAATTGTTGAACCAGATATAAGTGTGGAACAATAATTATTTTGTTTTAAATATAGTTAGTCAAAGTTTGAGCTTTTGTTTTATTTTTAACATAATTAGACATAATATAATAGCTGCTTAGTTATTTCTAGATAACATTATCATTCTTTACTGACTCTGGTCCCAGGTTTGGTTCCTGATAGATACTTGTATTGTATAAGGGTATTAGGTAAGTATATTTAAAATAAAAAACGCATATGTTTTCGAGGTTTTTATGTTTTAACATAAGTTCGTACAATGATCCAACATGCTTGAACAATCTGTCCACATTGCTAGAGGTATTTCCTAATATTTGCACTCAGTGAATTTGTCTCGGAGCCTGAATACAATGTCTAAGTTACAGTGCTATTATTTATTGGTCCATTACTTGGATTCATAGATATTCAAAAAAACTTGCTTATGTCATAAAGATGATTTTGTTTCAAACATTATCTCTTGCGATCCATTCGTCTAATTCAAACTAGTATACATTAAATTGAACACTTAAATCTAAATAAACCTTCTAAACAATATATTTACATTTACGCCATTTTGACTAAACAATTAGACTAATGCCTTATTTAGAAGAAATAAATAACGAATATGAAATGCTTCATTTAAAATGTCCTTTTGAAATAATTGCTAATATTTCTTAAAATATAACATTAATAAATTGTTATATGCAACAAAGTTAATTCAGTCTAAAGAATCTGCTTATTACATAGATTATTGACTAACAAAGCCTAGGGTGAATATGAATGTATCTTTTCAAACAGTATTTCCCACTAAGATCTGAAAGTCAATAAGGCACTAGCAATATGCAGCATTAAGGTTTTCATATTTGTTATTACACTAACACTCGTAAGACATTCATCCGTAACTCAACATAATTATTTATATCAAATCATCTCAACAAGGGAAACTCAAACAAATGGACAATATTAAAGCAAATTGAAACATTACTACAAACCATTAAAAAAATTTTTTCAAGCATATTATTCATATTAAAACTGTTAATTTTTATCATACCCAAAATTATGGCAACATAATAAAATTCTAAAAGTGCAAGAATTACAAAAGTTTTTAACTATATTTTTTAAAACTCAGTTGCATACAGATTTAATAAACTGTTGCCATTGCACATAATCAAAAATAAAGTTTTCAAAATAAAAAAAATCACTGTTAAATCAAATGGGCATCTCTATGTTGGACTTAGTCCAAATTTCCTATCTAAACATAGCTTTGATGGCGTGATTTATAAAAATCAAATAGTTAAAACATTATTAAAATCGTTATTACTGTTATTGATTTATTGATTATATTATTAAACAACTTTATAGAGGTGCGTTAGTAAATCATATGAGGGTGTTTTAAACCGAAAATCTTACATCCACTTACAAAAATGATATTCTAAATGATTTCCAATATGTAGTTCTTATTTTTAAAAGACAAACAACCCTAAAGAATTCGGTAAATTAAATGTATTATTTTATTGAAAAATTAAACTTAATTAAAATTATAATCGAATGTTTCGAATCGCACTAACGCAGTCTATCTCGCTCGCACCGACAAGGGGAGAAGAGGACAGCGGTCGAATGTGAAATAAATCGAAGAATATTTTATGTTATGATAACTTCAAAGGTGCAATACTTCTAACTGGTAACAAGGGGACTCATACTCGAACAACTATAGAATGATAACAATGAATGATCAATATGTCTACTACTAAGTTGGCGTCACATCACGAAAATTCAAACAATCACACTTTTGTGCTAAGTAAATATTTTTTCGTTGGCAGCAAGGTGAAAACATCGTAGAATCTTCATGTACAGAATAACTGATGCTTATCGGGCAACATTTAACGGCTACGTGGCTTGAAAGTCGACCACTAATAAAGGATATAGTTAAGCTCTGTTTTAAATACATATATATAGTTCTATAATCACGACTGACAAAGGGTTTTATGCCTTTAAAGAAGTCACTTCAGTCCATGAATATTTAAAACCAACATCAATAAGTATTTAACACGTAATCACTGAGGCAGGTCACCATTTTTATTCCCTCAAAGTTAAAGGCAGGACGGTTTGTGTTCCATGACTACGTATGGCCGTTCCTTCATTGAACTACACTGCGATGACTTGTGTACGGCTTATGGTTTTGTGTGTGTGCATGGCGTGGAGCGTAAAGGTGCTCCCACATCAGTAAATATTGTGGTCATACTAAATATTTTATACCTGCATTATGGCACAAGTTGAATTACAATTACAACCGCTGTGTCGCCGTCGTATCGTTCTATGAAGGAGCGGCCTATAGCTTTCAGGTGTAATTCAACAATCACATATTACCGCATTTACCGCTTCTCACTTGGACCGTTGCTTTATTTATAATGAAATATCAATCTTCACGGAATAGAAAAATATCGCTATACCATGTATGCTACGAATAACGCCACAAATTCTATACGATCTTTATTGCCACCTTGTAATAAACCTTTATGTCCTTATCAGTCTAATTTAGAATTGAATTTTCATGAACGTGATCTCACGGTAGGTACTTCTACAAACTATCACGGTAGATTTAACAGTGCGAAAATATCTCTTATATTTATATATTTAATAAATTCTTTTCACTTCCTGACTCCTAAAGCAATTATCTATATAATTATGTCATTAACGCCAAAGAGATCATTTAAAAAATACAATTTTGATATATAAACGTTTGTTGGCCGAAAATTCTCAAGTATAAATTATTATTTTCTTTTTTTTCACTCTATAATAATCATTAGCATTATCTAAATAAAAACCCTAATTACTTTGAGAGCCGGGAATACTTACAATTAGTCGAAAATAATACTAATATTTACAGTGAGATTGTTATTAAAGTATAAATATTGTTTTATCTAACCGTTAAATGATTTGAGCTGACTTCGTTAACCATTGTCGATCATAAATTCAAAATGGCCCATAGGCCTCTACTTCGCTTAATCGTAGAAAAAACGTATAATATATATCGAGTCTACTAACAAACTATTTATTTATCATTTAATAATTATTAAAAATGTCTACCGTTCGTTATAACTCGACACAACACGTTTGACTGAACATGGCATCTGTCAAAATAACTAAAACCGCTCCACTTAAAAGTAAATCACTGTACATAATTAGATATTAAATAAGTAGATATTCATTTAATAAAATGAAACTTTAAAACACGTGGAAGACCAACATCACAACATAAATAGAAAATGATACAAGTAATAAAGACTTAATTAAACAATACAATATGTTTCGCACCAAAGTTTCATAGATCCGTCTAATATTACCCTTACATATACAACCTTCACACTGATGTAGCGAGCCGTACTTGCCATCGCCGACAACAGTGTGAAACGATAAAGTATTGTGCCGTACAATCCATAAAAATATTACAATTCTCTGGTACAACATCAAAAATTGCTCACCATCAACAGGTTAAACAAGGCTTTAAAATAAATTGTACCGTTCACTGAGAAACTGACGCTTTGGATAGTAAATGCAATAACATATTAATTATTTATCTATAAAAAAACTGATGTAACATTACTGTACGCAACACAGACTACTCGCAACGAGGATAATGGGATGCTTATAAAATGGTATTTCGATTCATTAACTACTAAAATGTCTTAAAAACTTCGCATACATTTAATGGTGTTTAAAATATCAAATCATACATTATAATAAGTAATGCGTGAGACAGCAATACATCCTCTCATCGTCAACAGTAGATAATATACATACATAAAAATACATGTACTGAGATCGTGCCATAATGAAAAATATGTGCTAGCTATACAGAAATAAATAACGACACTCCAACTAGATACTTAACTAATTTCTTTTTAGATATATTAATTGACTTACTTCTGTCTCTATACTAAATTGAACTAAAATGAATAGAGTAATTGCTTGGAATAAAATAATAAATAATTATGTGTGACGTATATATATTTTTTACTCTGTGCCCACATGTCTCTACATGATCTGATTGCAAATAAAAAGTTAAGAACAATTTTCTCCCCTTGTCAAGCAACTGTTTTGATTGATACAATGACAGCTAAGCGTCTAGTTGGAGTAACTACTGCTAAAAGCATGAATTTCTAATTAAACCTTAATTTAAATATGATGTCTACACTGTAATAACAGACAGTGGGTAATTACACTCTATATACCCATGTACAACGCGATATCAACTATATTTAGATCAATTGACAGAATTTAGACAGACTAACTGTCAAAAAATAACATGCAAGAAAGAAATGTTTACCTTTATAAAAGAACTTGATAAATAACATCTCATTATTAGATGAATTGTTTAAAAAGAGTGATTTAAATTGCGTTTAAACAGACAGACAGATGCAAGATCGCTTACTCATTTGTAATAATCGTTTTTACCAGATTTTTAAAATTGATTATATTCATCGTTTGTATTCAGTACAAAAATATACATGTTAAACTACCCACTCTCTGTGAAAAAACTTCTCGAGATAAAAAAAAATGTAGGCCTATTATATTCGTTTATACGTTCTCGCTCATACTGGCTTATCTATGTGCGATTATTAAAAAAAATCACCTGCTAATTATAACTCTGATAAAGTGTATAAAAAGAAACACACCCAACTGTGTGTATAGCACACACGTGTATAATATACGATAATGTATAACATGTAATGATCAACAAGTTCGATAAAAACCTAACGTCATTCATTCAGAACGACACCTCACACACTCCCTCTCATTCAACTTACAATAAACATTTTTATTGAATTTTCTGTATGTTTTTTGTTCTTAAAATATTTATTTTTTGGTTAATACATTTAGAATATAATAACCAACTGCCAGTACCGCCGCGCGTGGCTACACTGCCAAGTTTTAAATGCACACCGAGCATCTCGAATCTCAATTTTCAACTATGACATTTTTGTACGGTCATTACCTTCATTGTACTGAGTTACCGATATACAAAACAGCACGAGACACATCATTTTGAACTTACATCGCGGACTTGACAAATTTTAACGAGTGTTCACGTTTTTCGTACTTACTGAGTACTGACCTAATTACACGAATGGTACCTCAAAACCATATTCATGTACTTAGATCAATAAATCTAAACAATAAACCGTGAACAAACGTTACAGTACCAATGTCCAAAGACTACATTACTAACTTCCAAAGATTCCAACCGCGTACGCACACGAACCGTTTGCACGCACACGTTCGCACGTACACGTATTCTCACGTACGTCGCGGGGTGTGGTTGTGTGCGTGACCGCTGACGTCAGTGCCGAACCACGATGACGACGCAACAACGTTGCTAGCTGGCAGTGGACGTCGGCTGCAACGCCGCCGACACGATCGGAGAGTTCACATCTGTAAGTAAATCTATAAATACGTCAACTTCAAGTGAATGTGATGAATATTATGTTACTGTGAGTGTTCGATACTGCTGAATTTTAATGGAATGAAACGCAAAAATAACGCGTGCATTTTTATTTACGATAAGCAGGACTTATAAAAAAGAAACCCATAGGAGTGGGGTTCCCTCGAGATCAATAATACACCTAAAGCACATCCTTTGGAATTTAGATGCCTTGCCGTGCTTAATTAATCTATAAAGGTTCTTATTTCCAATCCTTTAAGTGTTATTTTCCCCATGAAGACCCATGCACCTACACCTTATCCAGGTTCCGAAAAGAATGTTTACCAACAAACGCTGCCTAGCACACGATAACAGACAGATACTAATAACCTTTTTTTATCGGCACATTTTTGAACACATAAATTTAATTATACTACATGAATATTTCCTATGTATTTTTAATTCTATAGGTAGGTATACTCTCCAGTCTTCGTTAA